>OMNN01052033.1:12081-46464 GCA_900302755.1 Chromis chromis | reverse complement strand
TGGGGGGGGGGCATTAATGATCCCACATTTTGACTCATACATTTGCCACATAATCTATATAAAATCAGGTAGTTGATGAGAGAAAAGCCAGAGCCTGTACAACTTTTTTTTAACCTTCTTTAACTTTAGAAATTAGCTATCCAGATTTCTATCCAGTGTCCCTCTACAGCAGCAAAGAATACTAGAAGGACAACAAGATTGTATACTCTTTCTGAAAGAGATATACCAGCCTTTAATGAAGTGTTGCTGATTCTTGGTTCCTGTGTGTGTCTCCAGCCAAGCAGTGGTAGTGGATCGGACCATGTATATCTCAGGACAGCTGGGGATGGATCCTGCCAGTGGACAGCTGGTAGAAGGTGGTGTTCAGGCTCAGACCAAGCAGGTGACACTCCACATGCACTGCCATCTTTTATTCATTCATAAACATGAATCAGGCTGGACGCTGACCAAAATATCACTAGATGTCGCTCATTAAATATTTCTGCTTGTCATTATTCTGTCTCACTAAGGTAATGTCTCTTAAGTTTCTCATATTTGGGCCAAGAGGAGGCTGCTCCTGTATGAATAAATGCAGAATATAACTTGAATGTATTCAACAGTAAATCAAAGTCAAAATAGATTAAATTTGAACACAAATTTAAGCATTTGAGCAATAAAAGCAAAGGAGGATGCTTTCAAAAATACTTTTAATCAACTGTATACAAAGAGCAGTAAACAGGAAAAACCTAAATCAACCCAGTATTATTTTAGGGCTCTGTAGGGACCATACCGTCACGTGAAAAAGTTAGGACACCCTATGAAAGCCTGTGTGTTTTTAAAACATATTTAGACATATGGATATTTAATATCAATTAAGTCAATATAACAATACTGAGATGTAGAAGTACTATAACTAAACTAGAAAAGCACTCAGAGAGCGCAGACCTCCGTCAAGCAGCTCATGTCCACCCATATTGTGATTTCCACAAAAAAGATGTTAATCCAGAACATCACCAAAATGTAATCATCTGTTCCTTGTCCCATTGTCAACATTTCCTGAAAATTTCATTAAAATCTGTTCATAACTTTTGAAGTTATCTTGCTAACAGACAAACAAACAAACAGATAAACACCGGCAAAAACATAACTAACTTGTGTCCTAACTTTTCACTCAGTTAGAATATGCATTTTTGTTGATATCTTTTCTTTAATGAGTAAAACAAGGTTCATTTTTGTTGTTTACCTGAAATTAAATCACTTTCTTTTCTAGAAATTATTAAAAACAAGATTAGACATTGATATGTGAATATTTCTTAATAAAGACCTGAATATTTAATGGGGTGTCCTAATTTTTTCACATGACTGTATGTTGCACGACTCTTCTTGTAGCTGTAGATAGCTGAATCTGTGACTACGGCTGGATATTTTGGCATGTTGCAGAATAAATCTAGGACTGATCAGAGCCCTTTTTGATGGTACTGCTTGATGGTTTCTTAACATTTAAAGTTCCTTAAACATCTGCACAGTGCTTGACATTGACATTTTTTCTCAGGCTCTTGTGAATATGGGTGAAATCCTTAAAGCTGCTGGATGCGGTTATGAGAATGGTGAGAACAACTTTACTGACTTTAAATGTTGTATTTTGAAAAGAAGTGAATGTTATACTGTTGGATTAATATTACTGATGCATAAACATGCAAGTAGAATGTAGTAGACAGAGGCAGAACTCATTTGATCTCTTTTTATATACTACGGTGGCAGTGGAATTTAGTCAATTTATTGTATTTTATATAATCTATTATATTCTGAAAGGTTATTAAAGTCTTTATCTGCTGTAAAGTAGCTACTCAAATAAATATAATAAAGTAAAAGAAAATACTGTGTTTATTTTATTTAATAATAGTTGAGTCAAAGTAGCATGAAGTTAAGTTACTTTACACCACTGTCTGTCAGTGTGTAGCTGAATTCTTTCACCTTTACTACAGTCCAAATCGTGCATTTTCTTATTATTTCCTGCAGTTGTGAAAACCACTGTGCTCTTAGCCGACATGAACGACTTCACCAACGTCAATGACATTTACAAGCAGTGTAAGTACATTAGTATTAAGTCTTTACGGTTTTCTGTTGCTGTTCATAATAGACCATCACATCACCTGACTACTCAAACAAAGGCTCATCACTTCCATCTTGCAATACAAACTTATCCACTGGGTGTCAGCACAACCCAGACAACATCCACTACCCAGGTATACTTACTGCTTACAAAACTGGTGGTATCTTACTGGCTTGGCTTTTATGCACACAAGGTTTGTCTGGTCCTGTCTTTTGTACATATCTCCCCTTCATGAAGTTAAATTTACACACTGTTTGTTCAATTATGCATTCACTGTGACTTTCTTTACATGAAATCAATCACTCTTAGCACTGTACTTGTCTGGGCACGTTAATGAAATACATTTTTATAGGCTTTATATTCTAAATAAGCCAAGAAAGGTCCAGAGCAACTACAAGTATGAAACTAATAGTCAGAAATGTAATGGCAGTGTCCAAACACACTGATACAGGGACTGTTTGCATTTGCTGAGTCACTTAGCAGAGTGAAACCTGAGCTGCTGCTGGCACCGGATTAAGCTTAATGTAAATGTCAGACAATGTGCCACATCTGATGCTCTAGAGATGGCAGAGAGGTAATCCAAGAAAAGCTCTCCTATCCATTTCATTGGTGTTCTAACGCCCAATAAATCCTCTGGTGCTCTTGGATTGATTGGGTGTTTCATTAAAAATCTGACTTCAGGCTGGACAGTTAAGACAAAAAAGCCTCAAATAAAAATGAACCACCACATTAAAATACACTTGTGTGTGTCAGCCCATTTTCCTCCTTGACGGTATGTGTCAGTTGGTATTTTTTTAAAAATGGATAAATAAAACTTTTTAACTATGTCTATGATTTAGTACGACACTTTTATATGACTAGATGCAAACCAGCCAGCACCACACTGCTGATAAAGGTGATAAAAGTTGGTGTAAGGCTGTTGTGAATGTCACTATATGTGTTGAAAAGTGCATCATCAGTTATTAAATCACTACAGTCAAACCCTTAAAGGTATATTCGCCTACTTTTCTTTCCCTCCCCCTTTGCTTTTAAAGACCTTACACCCAGTCACAGGTGTTTGCACTTATTCCAGCTGATTAGACATTTGTTATGCTTGAAATTGGGTGGAGCTGGAATTTTATGGCGTTGCCACACCTCACGAACCAATAACAATGATAACAGTATAATTTCTCCAGCAAAACTTATTAGAGGATCAAAGACATGTCAATCATGCATAGACCGTACACACCCATGATTATATATGATTACTGGGTCTTTATTGCAATACATTACCTATAATGTGGTCGTTTTGTGTTTTGTATTATGATATTTAAGTTGTTGTGGGTGCTTTGGTCCCAATTCCAACTATCTACTATATGCATACAATGCTTTATATATTTTTCATATATTATATAATATATAGTAAGTCAGAGTTTGTAGAAAAATCAGATCTCAGTTAAAATCCACTAAACAAAATGATGTAACAGCCACATGGGTGCAAATACTCTGAGCACAGTCTCGTTCTTTTCCAGCTTCCAATCATACCATTGCTGCCAGTCATTCTTCTACACCTTTTCCCTACACGTTAGCATCAAAAGCTGTTTCTAAAGAAGAATGATAGTTGACAGGGTTGGTTCCTTAGGTGTGTTATGTATGAAAAACTGTAAGTCTTAATCCGTATTTTTTGAGACGGTCATTGGTATGCTGCAGTTTAAGCGTGGAAATGGTAGGTTATGGCATTGACTGCTTTTTTGCTCATGATATGTCTTCTAGGATAAAAAAATAAAAAAAACACCATATGGACATGTTAACATGGAAAAAGGAACTTGATTTTCATCAGAGGGGGTCTTCAAAAGAAACATCACAGAAAAGAAGAAAACTGTTCCCAAAGTTGTAATAATACATGTTTTCTTCTCTCCTCACCCACACCGTTAGTGTTGCCCCAAAACATGTAATTACCGGTGTACATGGTGATTTTTCTTTCTTTCTTCCTAAAACGATATATTTAGAATCACAAACACAACACTTAACTGACATTTCCACAGCAGGACGAATGCTTGTGCAGACCGACTGGGACAATGAAGCTGGGCCCTAATTTGTGTTATTCATCAAACCTGTGCTTGTCCTGCTGCAACAGCCAAAAAGGCTTTTTAACAAGAGTCAATGATAGAAAACTACCATTTTTTCCTAAACGACCAGGATAAGGCGAGTTACACTACTGCCTGGTGTGTCAGAGTGTAGTTCTCACTTATCAAACCCTTCTATACAGTGTGTTTGGTTAATTTAATGTCTGTATGTTTAGGTGTGTGTATATTGGTTCACTAACTGAGCTGCTTCCTGTAGTCTTCAGCACCAACTACCCAGCCAGAGCTGCCTATCAGGTTGCCGCTCTGCCCAGAGTGAGTACTTGACAAAGCCTTTTGCACTTTTCTATTGATTCTGTAATGATTTCAGCTCAACTGAAAGCCATTATCTTTCCTGTGTCTCCCTGCTTTCTCTCTCTCTCTAAATCTTTCCCCAGGGTGGACTGGTTGAGATCGAAGCGGTCGCTGTTCTGGGTCCTCTGACTGATGCTTCTTAACAAGTGCATCTATCGACCAATAAAACCTTTAAAGCCTCTAAAATCCCAAAAGGTCTTATCACCTTCTGGGACTTGAGGGGCATAAAAAACCAATAAAATCACAGAGAATTCTACAGTAGTTTACTATGGATGCATTTTGGAGGCTATTAAGCAGTTTAGCTCAGTCATAAACATGTCAGCCGTCAGACTAACAGCAGTCGGGCTTAGAGCACTTTCTCCTCTCTCATTAACTTTGATGGGACGTGTTTGGAGTCAACGCTGCATTTTAAATTCCCGCTGCTCACATTTCGCTGACAATAGCTGTAAAGTATCTAAGCTTGTTTGTTGGATTGAATTACATCGCTGGCCTGTGCTGATACCAGCTATACCTGTGACAATGTAGCCTCTCTCATTATGGAGTAATCATTAATTATAGTTTAATAATAAATGGTTTTAATTTTCCTAAATGGTTATTTGTTTCCTTGGTATCAACAGCAACAACAAAAAACGTGTATATGATCAGTGTAGACTCACGTCTTGCTCAGTTCTTATATGTTGGATATCTGTTGATGCTCATGAGGACTGTAAGGGTTATGCTGCAGAACATGGTTTTAAAATACATTACAGAAGCATAGGGGATTTGTCGAAGATATTTCATTATCTGACACTTAAAAAATAGAAAATTACAACAAAAAAATCACATCTCTATTTAAAAAAATCTGTGTTTTATCAGTTGTTGAGCCAAGTTTGTATCACAGGGATACGTTACCACATGCCATGAAAGGCTGCACATCTGCAGACCTGCATTCCATCGCAGCACTACATCTCAATATGACCTCCTTCTGTCTACATCAACATGTGTGATATGATCTGTGTAATCATTTGGTGTCGTTTTGAGTTAAATAAAAAACCTGCAGGCTGCCGGCTCTACAAGGCACAATCCTTGTCTATACATTTCAAAAGAACTTCCTCCGGTGCTCCGAGCTTGCACGCGTCATTATATGTATGGTACAGCTGAGTCATGCGTCAGTGTGGGAAAGCAGAGGCAGCTCTTATGCAAAGTGATAATCTCAACTTGCATGTGGTTGAGCCAGGGCATGTTTTGTGCACATAACATCAGTGCTAATTTGAATTACCAGGCAGAGGCTAGTTTCCAAGTTTCTGAGTCATGATGATGAAAAACAACTTGTTTTGAAAGTCAGCCCCTACTGCTAAGGTGTGTTGTGTTGCTCCGAGTACTTCTGTAGAAACACAGTGGTTGCCATACATTAAAACACAGTCCATTTCAGTTGCAATAAGCACATGCAGCCTGTTAGTGAGTAAAACTTTATTCTGTACACTAAAAGGTTAGCAGAATCATAGACAAAGTTCAGAGAATGAATATATTACAGAGAAAGAAACAGTTGGAATAAATGAATCAAAACTAATTTGTTCCCACGACTTCCATCACTTTTTTTTGTTTTTTTTTACAATTAAAATAATTTTCTAAGTCCTTTACACTTTTTCACACAGCATGTAGAACTAATGATACGTTAAATATCATGCCCACTAGGTGACCTCTCACTGTGCTACACGTGTTTGTAATGCACTTAAACTAAAACCTACGAGCATATGACATCAGCATTAACCCACCATGGCTTTATATTTATAGTTGGAAAGACCTTGACTTTCTGGAAGACAATTTTTTATTTTTTTTTAACACTTGCCAGCTACAGTACATTTGTACAAAATGGCTTCATGGAACAGCAAGATGACATATCAGTACTTGGATCATCTGTATCCTCAACCTGGCAAAGATTTATTTTGTCAGTACTAATCTTTTGCATATGCATGTGATCATCCACGTTTTTCTGCTTCACACAAAATAATGTTTATGTTGGGGGCTTCTTTCCATGGAAACTGAGGAAAATGATATCAAAAATTACTTTTTAAAGTATTACACTGCGTCACTCATCACTTAGTACTGTCATTCCTATTAATGAAGTCAGCCTTATTAGAGAGACTGCAATTAAATAGTGTGTAAACAACAAACAAAAATGTGGTTTTATGGCAGAATTTACAATTAACTTAAAATTCCATGTGTGAAAACATGATCTTTAGAAATCAGTTCATATATATAGGAAAACGTACGATGAAGCTACAAGTGTGAGCCTAGCCGGTGTGTTATTCAGCCTTCCAGTTGGATACTCCTGTCAGCTTTTTTTGCATCATTTTATTCACAGTCATGTTTGGCTTGTTTTCCTCAGAAGCAGCTACTTTAAAAAGATTTTACCGCAAGCATCCTTCACCTACGTTTCAACACACTCCAGTCTCTAAAGAGTTAAAACAGTCTCTACAAGAAGAGTTCACAGATTTCACAGAGTATTGCACGCTCTTGTCACACGTTACCTGTCCTACGTGTTTTTCAAAGCACTTTTGGTATAAAGGCCCTACACGTGTAGTATGTGGCTCCAGGCACTTGATGTCCCATAGAAAAGCTCCTCCTCTTCCTCCTCCACAAAAAAGGTTTATGTACAAATGTAGGAAAAATCCTGATCTTTCCTAAGTGAAGAGTTATTAAGGCACAGTGAATATTAACATATGTGCTGTACAGTTTGGTGAGTGTTGATGAGACAAAACTGAGAATTTAGTGGGTTTTTCTTCTGCTTCATCTTGGTCTTGTTGCTTTGGGGGTTTAGTTGTTTTGGAGAATCTCTTCTCTCTGAAAGAAAAAGAATAGAGAGACAATATTAAAATGCCTGATATACACATACATATAAATATTCACTGTTTTTATTATATTAGGTTTGTGAAAGCTAGCAAACCTATTATAAAAATGTTTTATCTAATCTCATTATCTCATTTTGTGTATCAAAATTCACTTTTTTGTTCCATGCACCCAACTTTTAGAAAACCTCCTGAGTACATACAGTATATATACTCTACTGGGTGCCTTTGAATGTAATGGCACACTTCAGACAGTGAAGTGAGTCTGATCCTGCAGTGTTGGCATTAGGTAAAAGTGTGGTTTGTGATTGTGCTCTTACCTACTCAGTCCTCCTTTTTGGCTTTCTCACTCTCTGTATCCTGAGAGGCCTCATTTGCAGACGCCACTGCACACACACACACACATTGAGAGGAAATCAATCCATGCACAGCGTACAGCCACATTCTCTTTTTCCATACTGATGGCTCTGAGCTTGTTTGACGTGATCCTAAAATCAACTGCCACAGCAGCCCTCAGAGTATAAGTGAGGCTCCAGCATTCCTCCTTAACCACATCTGGTTCGCCTGAACTGGTTTACTAGTGATCTACCTTTACACACACACACACATACACACATGTAGCCTCCAGAGAGAAAGTCTCATAAAAGTTATGCAATGCAGCATGTCTTCCACACCAGACCAGTATTCCACACGTGCTGCATGGAGGGGCGTCTCTGCCTTAAAAGTACAACATGTTCTTTGAGAGTAAAGAGTGGGGTGCAGGCCTCACTGTAAACCATGAGTTCTGCCTTATACAGTGCATCTGGAGGTGTGCAGCATATTATGAGTTAATATGAAGAATTAGTGCACTGATTTTAAGTGGTTGCAGCAGCCCTTTTCCCAAAAAAGGTAAAATATTTTGTACAGAGTGCCACTTGCATCGATTTTAGCCAAACTCTGTGCTTTATAATCCAAAAGTGTGAAATTCCACATACTGGAGTCAAGCACCTAAATTAGCGTCAGCACTGTGGAAACGGTTCTACAACACACACACATTAACTATATGTTCCAAATATTTTAAATGAACGTGATTTTATATTAATCTGCATGATGACTGGAATCCATTCAGGCCTGTAGAGTATTTACATTGTCATATGTAATTCGAAGCAGCAGAGCATGATTAGTCTGAAAGCAGTTCACAATAGAGCACAATGAGCGAGAGTTGCCTGACTGGAGCTGTTGTGCTGACAACGTGCTCGTGCAATAATCGACACGATAAAGCCTTCATTTCTCCCTCAGAGAGTGTGTGGCTGCTTTCTGTTTCTCACACTGCGTTATCTGTTCAGCCTTAAGGCCCAACAATCTCCTAGTCATCCTGCCAGCTCTGAGCAATCAGGAGTGCACACAGGAAGCTACAGGAAGGATTGATTATTACAAGAACAGCCGAATGAGGGGTTGAGTTTGGGGTTGCCAGCCGTATGTGTCTTGGATACCTGTTTAGTTACCAAAAACCTGTCTTTCCATCCTTGATCATTTGTGTGGCAAGAAGATGGATTGCTGGTTTGAACATGTGAAGGATCATTCATTGTTTACCTGCATGTAAACAAGACCTACTTGTCCATTTACTGCAGTTCACTGAGTTTCTCTTTGCTCACCTCTACCTCCCCCTCACCTTTTTCTACCTGTTTGTACATGCTTATCACCGAGCTAATTCCCCAGTTATTTAAGCCAGGGGCAACGCTGCGGTTTTTTGACCTCCACCCAAAAACAGCCTCGTGAATTATGCACGATGAGTTGAAGTCAGAGTTAGTGTGACAGGTTTATTCAGCGAGCAAGAAAATCGGCCATCAACAACATTGTCGTAAACGAACTAAAAACACCTGTTTGTTGTCATCTTTCAGCTGTTATTAGTTTTACTCTGAAGGGAAATGTGGCCAGACTGCATTGCAATGCATCAACTGTCACATGCACAATATGAAGAAGGTTTGCTTTAAGTGGCTATTATAAATCTAAAAATAACCTCTGCTATGGGAATCCCGTTAGCATCCCAGCTTTAAAATTGTGGCAAGGAGATGTTTTTTTAACTGAACATGTCAACTGGAACAACAAGATTACTAATATGATAAAAATGAATCTGGAGATATTAGTGTTTCATACCATCTGGTGAAGGTTCAGGAGCTGGATCAGCAGCAGGGGCTGGTGCCGAGGGTGCTTCAGATGCTGCCGCGGTGGGCTCAACCACAGGGGCCTCTGCAGTGGGCTCTGAGGTTGCTGGTGGAGCTTCTGGGGCTACTTCTGCAGGCGTTTCTGAAACAGCGGGCGTGGGTGCTGGAGCAGTCTCAGCAGGGACCGCATCAGCTGTGACAGAAGATAATGGAGGCATTTCTGGGACAGTCGCTGCAGCAATATCTGTGTTTATTACCAACGGTGCAGCTTCAGCTGGCAATGAGGATTCAGCTGGTGCTGCAGGTTCACTTGGTACTGAAACCTCACTTGGTGCTGAAGCTTCATCTGGTACAACAGCTTCACTTGGTGCTGCTGAGGCAGCCTCTGGTGCAGAGCTTTCAGCTGGAGCCTCCACGGGTGCAGCCACTTCAGCTGGGGCCTCAGCAACAGCTTCTTCCACAGCCACTGGAGTCTCTGCTGGCTCAGATACAACAGGCTCAGATACAACAGGTTCAACAACTGGCACAGCAGCCACCTCCTCAACAACAGCAGGAGCTTCAGCTTGCACAGCTTCAATGGGTTCAACAACAGGGGCCTCCACCGTAGCCTCAACAGGGGCTTCAACCTTAGGAGGGGCCTCTACCACTAGAGTTTCTACAGGGGCTGCTTCCTCCACTGGTGGTAGAGCCTCCACCACTTGTACAGCAGCCTCAGGCTCTGCAGACACTTCTGCTGGAGCAGAGACTGCAGCCTCTGGAGCTGGCTCTTCAGGAACAGCAGGTTCTGGCTGAACAGCAGGTTCTGGCTGTGGCTCCGGAGCAGCTAAGAGGTCCTCCCCAGATCCTAGATCCTCCTGGGCCTCCAGGGCTACTAACACAGCCTCTCCCTCATCCTCAGTACCCGGTTGAAGTTCATCTGGTAAGGCAGTCTGCACAGGCAGCTGCATCTGATCCTCGATGGTTTGTGCATCTTCTGGGACGATGCCGTTTCTGACTACTGTCAATACAAGAAGGACAAAAGAGAAACTCAATCAGGATTTACAACTGCCAAGCATCCTGCTCTTATCTGTTATCGGTCCTTTCAGCTAATGATGTCCCGTTAATCTGTAACACTGAATACATGACAACACTGAGCAACAAAAAGCATGTGAAGGAAGGCTCCAGAGAATTCATGAGGGGGTTATCAGTCCTTGAGCTAATATGAACTGAATGGTTTTGTTAATAAATCACCACATTTGTGATGAGAACACATATTCAACCATAAAAGAATGAAGTGCTTTCTTGCAATGTGTTTTATGTCTTCCAATAAGGTCCCTTATTGTATAAATACACTACATACATCTCTAAACTGATGGCAAAATAATCATGTGCTGTAAAATCTTTACATTTTATATAAACATATTCATGTATTATATAAAATGCTTCCTATTATGTGGTTGTGGACGTGAATGTTAATTATCTTAACTCACTAAACACAAAAATATGTAAACCTACAAACACAGCAAAACTGTAGTTTAACTCAAAAGGGAATGAAAGATATAGGAAATGAGCAAAAAGGAGAACAAAGAATGCGTGCAGAAGAAAACATCCTTTCATTTCCGTAGTAGAAAATATGATTTATTGAAGCCCATGTTTGTCTAAAGCCACGAGGACACGCACTCTCAGAGGAAATAAGATACACGTGATGATGGCAGCATTTGGAGAGAGGCCTGTACCTTTATTCTCTTTCTCTGCTCTTTTACTGTCACTGTGGGTGTGACAGTAATCCATCAGCCCTCAGGTGAAACTTTAGTAGATGAGGAACAATAATGGGCTCGGATTCTTGAACTGAAATATCAGGAACTTCAACTCACCTCTCAGTTACAGGAATCACAAAAGCCCAACAGATGCTTTAGATCTGTCCACGGGGTGAACATTGTTCACAAATGAGACAAACCAGAAGGGTTCAGTTTAGCTGAATGGGTGGATAGTTTGGACACTGCAGCTTCCTGATTTTATTTGTCTGTCAGAAGCAGTAAAAAGAGCTGAGAGTGATGGGTGGAAGGGAATGTGACGGCGTGGCAGGTTACATGAAAATGAGCCAGTGGAAGGACACGTAACACTCCCAAGTGTTTAAGTGAAGCAAAGTATTTCTATTAACATCACTTTTGAAATAGGAGTGTCGAATTTTAAAACCAACAAGTGTTTTTTAGATGTTTCAAAATACTTTAAAACACTTTTTGTCTTAACACATTTCCTCTATCTGTTTCATGGATTTCAAACCATCAGTTCCTATTCTTTCATCAGGAAATCCACATTGTACACCCGCTAGCACAGAGAATAGAAAGTTGTTGTCAACACTAGCGCAGTTGTGGTGCTGAAAAGTGTGAATGTGTGTGTTTGGGTCGAGACAGACACTCCAGGCATGGATGACCCGCGTGTCAACATGATTTAGCAGCCAAAGATGACAGAGATCCCAGTCAAAACAGTACCATGGCCAGCCAGAACTACAGGGGAGGGAGGGGGGAGGCACAGGCCAGAGGCACGGACTGGGGATGGGACCAGTGGTGGCTTGGATGGCGTACAGCTGGTTTGTTAGACAGACTGTACACTGTATGATTAAAAACCTCCACCCATTACAGCCACATTTAGAGAAGGCTGCCTGGGCAAAGAGCACAATAACTGGTTTTCTTGCTGGGATGATGTAAGAGCTTGGAAAGGGAGCTTCTCCAGGTGACTAAAGCTGGCTGGCTGGAGGAACAATGCCCTGACATAAGCATCATAAAGTGACATAGGGGAAATGGAACATGTTGTACACGAACACAGAAGAACCATGGCAGCCAGAATCAGTGCGTAACACTTGTTTCGGCTAAATGCTCAAAAATGTAGTTAGATCTTTTTGTCATTAAAGTATAGGCATTATCCTGAGTTGTGCATAAACAATCACACTTTCTAACAAGGGCTGAGACTGTCATGATATGTGCATGTGGGGAGATGCAGTGAGAACAAACTGTACATGCAGCTGTGCCTGGCATGACATATCCATGTGCCAGTGAGTTGTTTGGAGCCATGAATAGACAATCATGGGCTGTGTGAGGCCCTTTGGTGGGCGTCTGCACAGGCTTGAACACAGAGTACATGTATGCAAAGAAAGACAAACCAAGGCAATGACTGCATGTTAACATACTGCTGTCCCATGCAGAGGAATGTCAGAATAGCCTGAAAACATTCAAGCTCCTCTCTAAAGAGCATCAGTTTCCAGGTTTGTCCTGTTTTTCCTTTGCATCCATTGTGTGTGAGAATTCCAAACACTCCTAATCTTCGCAAACCCACTTTTTGAGAAAAAACCCACTGCATGCTAATTTTAAAAAACGTGAAGCAGATGCACGCTATCTTTTGGATCACATCTGTTTCATCTTTTTTTCTTTCTTTCTTTAAAGTTCCTTTGCAGCTGAAAACCATCCAAAGCCACGAATCACTACTGCAAAGTCTGGTTGCAAACAGGTTGGGTTGCAAGTCTTGCCTCAGGCTGCAAATAGACTGCTAAACACTCCCAGATGGCTTTCACACGCTGCTACTGTATTATTGGAGCTGCATGCAACTCTAGATCAATTCTACCGATATAAATGCTCACTTAGTTTTAGAGACTAAGGTTGAGATTTAAACATGATTATACAAATCAGTGCCTTCTCTGGCCTGGTTTTATCATTAAAACATGAGATGACAGGTTTTGTCAACACACTTTCAGTACAGTCAGTATTCAGTCATAAAGCTAGAAGTGACTGGCTAAAAAACAAATAGCAGCTATTTGTGGACATTGAAGAAAAAAATACTTAACATAAATAATTAAAATGCCCATGAGGAACTAGAATATGCTGTGCAGCAGAGTGTGAGTGAGAAAGCACACAGTGTACCAGACCAGCCGGCAGCAGGCACACACCCCCCAACAAGGCTTGACTGAATGGAGGCAGCAGAGACTCAAGCAACTACCATAAATGTATACATCATATTCTATACTTCAACAGTTAAAAACACAGAAATACTCAAATACAAGCATAAATGACGCTTTTTAAACTCTACACAGATGATCATTACTCACCCACTGTGTCTCCGTTGCTTTCCTCAGGCTTTGTGCCTGGTCTCTTCTCTTGATCAACAGTCTGTGCACTGGATGAGGAGCACCCCATGTTTGGAAAAAGAAAGAGCTGAGATGGATCAAAAACTTGGAACCTATTATAGGAGCAGCAGCACACAAGTCTCACTGATGTCTGTGTTCAAAGACAGAGACTGTCTGGCAGTGAAAACATGAAAAGCTAAACTCTCTCCAGTTCCTAAGAGAAGCTGGGCACCATTATCTCCCCTTGTCTGTCTGTGTGTTCATGCATGGCCTGCTGCCCTCCTGCCCCAGACAACGATCTGTTATAAGCATGCAGCTAAGCAATGCAGGCAGTCTTGCTGAATGTTTCCTGACTGCCTCCTGCTCACAGACACACTATTCATACAGGAGGAGGAGGCAAACATGTGCACAAAGTGTGTACCCTCCCCTTTGTCGGACAGTCCCCTCTAGAAGAGATCCTCCACCTTGTGGCAATGTGTAGGATAGCACATCCACAGTGAATGTATTTCTCTTTAGCTTAGCTTTGTGTTTGTAATGTTTTTGATTCAAAATATACTGAATGAGCCATTTTTAAAAATTTATTCTGACAAATAGTTAAGTACCACTGAAGGCTTACAGTCACCAACATTGAAAAATTAATACACATACCAAAGATGTGAGGTGTAAAATGTTTATTCATCAGACTGCTGTACAAAGAGTTATATATATGATTTGGTATCAAAGAACATTTCAAACAAAAATACATTGTCTTGTTAGAAAAGTGTATAAATATCTTCAGTAGAAAGCATTGTATTTGCTTATTGTTCAGCGCAGCTTGTTGAGCAGGATCCCGTGAATGCTACGCTGCAGGTTAGTGGAGGGATGGACAGGTTTCAGCCTTTCATTTATGCACAAGTTGATTCTCGAGAGTCTCCAGCCTCTTTGTCATGGCTTCAAGTAAGCATGTTAAGGACAAATAAATTCAAATGAGCTCACAAATCCTTGAAAACAGACATCCAAACATATTGAACAAGAGTTAGAGAGAAGAAAATAAAGACATTTCTTCCTTTGAAATCATCACCAGGAGCAGGAAGAGGTGTCAGAACACATCAGATAGTAAATACTGGATAAATATTTTAAAAGATAGAATGCCAACACGCCCAGTTCCCTCAACACCAGGTTACTTAACAGTATTTTTTTTACCACTGTACAAGGAAGGGTCATATAGTAGCTGCAACAAATGTTCTCCCAATGTATTAGAAATACACACATGGTATTTAGTACTTGTTGTTTCCTGACACCTCTTCCTGCTCCTGGGTTTGCAGTAACTCTAAAAATTTGTTTGCATTCCTTTTTTATGTGAAAGAGAACTTCCAGTTAAAAGTCGCATATAGTGAAAATCCATTTTTAATTGCATGTTTTGGTTGTTAGAAGTTTGGAGGTGTAAAGTAAAACCTTTTGCTCACTCTAACATGCTTTAGGTATGAGCACAGCGCTTGTTGACTGCAGGAGTGAATATAGAGTCCTAATGCACACCCAGCATCTGAGGAACTGAACAGCTAGTGGATTACTTTCATTATTGATGGCAATGTCCACACAATAATAGGAGAATCCTGAAGTTAATACACTGTATAACTAATGTAGCTAATGTTAAGATTTGTTTTGGTCACATGCCCACAGGTCAGAGCTCTGTGGAAAATGTAATGCTGAGGGACATTCTAATAGGGCATAAACTTTAAGAGCAATTTAAAAACCAATAAACAAGAACTGGGTGTGGTTTAATGTGTCTTAATGTTATAATTAATATAATTAATAAAACAGCTTCTGTGTTCTCAGCACTTTTGCTCCGCCCTGATAATCATAGACACAGGGAGAGTTTTCTTTCTGAAGGGCGGTCGACAGCAGCAGCTCAGCTGTACTTAAACTGACAGACAGAGCCGGCCCTACCAAATGTGATGCCCTAGGCGAGATTCTATATGGCGCCCCCCTCCATCTGCGATTTACATACGCTTCCCTATTTCCCGAGGCCATGGCGCCCTTAGCATTTGCCTATATTGCCTAGTGGGCCAGCCGGCTCTGCTGACAGACAACAGTCCCTTTAGAACAGGGCTAAACCCAGCGACTATGGTAAAATGAACTGTCTTTGCAGTATTTAAAATTAAATTAAAAGACATATTCTGGGGACATGTGAGACTTTCATTTATTTACTGAAAAGAGGCAACGCATGGGACCTTTTAAATAACCACCCAACTTAAAACAGTTTCACTATTATAACAATAATGTGATTGTGAAAGTGTCCACATTTTCTGTTAAATAAATTTAAAAAAAATTTAAAAAAAAAACAGTATATAGAAATGTTTCAAAATTAAGACTTTCAGACACATGTTGATGCATTTGGATATTTGTCAGTGTCTCATCACTTCTTATCCTACATTTAAAAATTGTAATAATTCACTACTGGGTATAGACTGTTAAATTATTTGAGTACTTGTGATCATTTAACAAGCAATGCACTGTCTGCTCTAGAAAAGTATCCTTGGAGGCAAATACTAAAATGTACAGAAATATGGAATGTGTTCATGTTATGTTATTCCTGACAGAGTTATTGCCAGTAGTTGATTGTGACCGCTTTACAAAGGCAAACACAGAGAAACTGTAGCAGAAAAGGATATTATTCTGAACCAGGTTCTTCAGCTTCTCAGTGACTTGGTTCTGAAACACTATCACGTTCTCACACTGGCACATGCTGTCATCAGATGGTTTATCTGTGGGGGGGAAATAATGAGGTGAAACAGTCTTTCTGTTCTTTATTTCTCTTTTTATCCTTTTTGGTCCTGTCTCTGCCCGTAGAGAATGTGAGTGAGATACAGTTCGGTGTGCATGTGACTGCTGAGATAAAGGGATAAAAACACTGGTGCTGTGCTGCTGGTACAGTCTGAGGTTATTATGGCAGCAGCAGGTGGCAGTGATGCACCATTATGATGGAGGGAAGTTTTTAACTGAACATTTTCAGCAAATTGCCTGTCAGGAGACTGTACTTTACCTGAATAGTACTTAACACAGTATTAATCTGACATTCATTTAGAGTTAGTGTTTCTGAGGCCCTTTTTGAGTTCAGATTCTTGTTTAGTATTTCAGCCTTGTGAGGACTACCTGTACATATCCTGGACTTGAGTTTCTTTGTAATTTCCCCCATTTTCTCAAAATCCTCAGCATAATACAGATGCTTCTCATCAGGCTCTGACGCTATTTCTCTCAGCTCCTGTTCAATGGCTTTACCAACACCCAAGGCATATATCGTGACCCCTGAAAGTACAAGAAAACAGGATTATGACGTGAAACTAATAGAAAGAAGATTGAGAAACTGTAGCGCATTCGGATGGCAGGATGAGATTGTACACGTACCAGAGTTCTTTGCTTTAGTGGCCCATTCAGAAACATCATCCTGTGATCTTCCATCAGTGAACACGATGCTGACTCGTGGGGTGTTCGGTCTGGCGCCTTCTTTGGCCGAAAAGCTGAACTCAAACATGTGACGTAGAGCTGAGCCAGTCATGGAGCCTCTCCCCATGTACTGCATCCGAGTCACCGCCTGCTTGATGTCGCGTGCAGTGTTATACTGGCTCAAGGTAAACTCTGTGCGCACCTTGGTGGAGTACTGGAGAAGGCCAACATGTGTTCCCATCCTGGAAATGTTCAGTGAGTCCACGATGCCGTTTACAAACTGCTTGACCAGCTCAAAGTTGGCTGGACCCAGACTCTTGGAGCCGTCGATCACAAATACTAGATCCATGATGCCATCGCTGCAATCTTTCTCTGTTAGAAACAAGGACATGAAAAATACAGGTTTTAATTAGTGCTATATCAAAGGCAACTGAGATCATGGAGACACCATAACTGTTTACTCTGATACAGATCCAACCTATGGGTTTAATAATAGTGAAGCAAGGGGTACTTCGATGTTGCCACAGCAAAATCAAAAACTCATATCTATATAATATACTGTGAGAGGTGCTAAGGTGTCGTCCATTATGGCTATCAACGTTATTAACCAAGTGATTTCTATTCCACAAGGAAAAGACTAATAACATTCCGATATATGAATGTGCAGTAGTGGTAAACATACACACAGAATTATCCCCCTTAATCCAGATGGAAGGCAAAAAATAGAGTTTTGAGTGAGCATTGGGATTAACACTGACCTCACAAATGGTTCAAGACTCGATCAGAATTATGTAACATGTAAATACCGGAATAGGGAACAAAAAATGCCATAGAAACATTTGAAAACATGCTGATGGGGGATTGGATTGGGTTCTGAATCTGGCTTACTTTGCCTCATGCTGTCCTTTTATGCTGGCATCAAATGTCTACAGCTTAATGATTTAAAATGAAAATATGAGAATCAGAAGCCTCCACACTAAATCAGCAGGAATCTCTGTTACACAGCTTATATTATTTACTGTTGGCATTTAACCAAATGCAGTTCTCTCTGTAAAATCCCATTGGATCATTTAGTTTGAACATCCAATATCATTTTCTTTATCTGGAGTTGGCTGAATATGTATTACAGTGAATGAGCCTGGACTCACTCTGACATGTCTTTCCATCAGGTTGCAGCGTGAATCCTGTTCTGCATTTGCACACACATGAATCTTCTGTGCTCATGAACTCCTGCTCGCAGCCATGTTTCCCATCAGCGCAATGATCTATCTCTGCAGGAGATTAAATAGATTTATCTTATGGACGCCAGTAAGATGACAGATAAAAAGCACACACCGCACACACACACATACACTGTTCACACTGTTAGAAAGGCTGTAGTAGCCAAACTCTCCATTAAATCATCGTTTGCAGAGGAAGATGCATTTGTTTTTTGTGACAAAATATATGAGAGCTCAGCCAAATTATAGTATACAATTAAGCACTGCATCTTTTGAGGTTATAATCAGATGCATCAGTCTTTATGTCTGCTCATGACAGCTCTGTCCCTTGGATCTATTTGTCCATCCAAAACTTTTGGTCTTGCAAATATGTCAAAAGCAACCAGCCACTCATCGTCCCCAAAGGCTGAAGCTTTTGATGACCTCCTGACATTTCCTGTGTCAAGTAATAATTATATACTGTAATAGGAATAAATGCATATCATGGACACACTGTATGAAATTTACCGAAATAACGCACAGAGAAGTCAGTATAAAAAAGGTGCATTATGCCTGGATTGCCATAGAATTTGTTGTGGATACTTACTGCCACCAGGGGGTTCACCCTACTGACTGAACCTTAAACTATTACCACCCCCAGGTCTGAATTTGTTGTACTTGTACATTTGCTGAAATATTCATACAGAGGACTGTAAAAATAAGTATTATCTGTTATCTGGCCTCATGGCCTTGCACTATTGGCATATTCTATTTTAAATGGCTTTCATGGCACATTTCATGATCCCAGTCAATGCAAAATTACATCTATGTCTACAAAAGTGCTTATTCCCCTGTTAAGCATATTAATTAGCACTGAGTTTGATGATTCTATAAAACACTGTACCTGTGTATCAGTGATGAGAAAAGAAGGATATCTAACCCCAGAGAGCTAAAAGATGTTGAGGCATCTCTGAGTCAGCTATTTGATCAAACTTCTGAGTCATCAACAGTCTGAAGTATGGTAAGCCTTCTATTCAAGACGACTAATTATCACTAAGTTTCTTGTATCACTTCAGTTACCTGTTTGCACAGGCTGAAGGACATCTACAGTAAATATCAGTGCACATATACAGTGTTACAAATGATGAAGTGTTGCCTGACTCCAAAATTAAGAGGAAAATATGACTTTCTTTGTTAAATAATTGCAATAAATGAAAATGTGCATTGTGTACTTACTTTTGCATGTTTTCCCATCAGGTCTGAGTGTGTAGCCTTTTCTGCATTTACACACACAGCGGTCCTCTGTGTTCATAAACTCCTGTTCACACCCGTGGGTGCCATCAGCACAGTGATCAATCTCTGCGGAAAATAGTGTACCAGCACAGATAGGACTAACACCTGAGGTGATTGTTCTTCTTTTGAATAATTGTCATTTGATGTTGTTTTCATCTGTGCAGCAGAATTTTTACAGTATGTTATAGAGGAAGACCACCCACCTCCTGTTTCTTTGAGCACAAACAGAAAAATAACACTCCAGATATCTAAGTAATCATGAGTCCCAGACCTCAATGTGGGAAATTTTCATTAGAGTATCTAATCAGGTTTTTTGCTATGCACTTGATATGACTGTGTGCAGTAAACATGTTGTAAATCAGTAACACATCACTGTGATTTCATGCTACATAAACATAAAGAACACCTAGAACTACTTTCGTTAACTTAAAAATAAAAAAGAATGAAAAACTCTTACTCTTGCATGTTTTCCCATCGGGTCTGAGTGTGTAGCCTTTTCTGCATTTACATACACAGGAGTCTGCTGTGTTCATGAACTCCTGTTCACACCCATGGCTGCCATCAGCACAGTGATCAATCTCTGGGATGAAAAACAGAGAAGACATCATTGCATTTTGCTTATTATAGCCTGCCATGTGTTCATTTGATGTTTGTCGTGTGTCATATTCTTCTGTTGTGAATGTATGCAACTGGATTTGTTTAGTTTGCATTTGAAGCTATTTCATCTGGTTGCAGAATGATAAAAGCACTTACTGCTGCAGGTTTTTCCATCCAGATTGAGGACGTAGCCCTTGTTACACCTGCAGATGTAGGATTCTGGAACGCTGACACAGTTGTGTTCACATCCATGGTTCCCCAGGTCACAGTAGTCTATATCTGAGGAGGGTGACTGGCTTATTACTGTACTGCTAGGACTGCAGCCGCAATTATAGCAGTATCAATTACCATTTTTTTTCTAGGATTAAACTGTTGAGATCAACACAGATACACCTAGTACTCAAGAGCAAAACAGAGAAACGAAAAATGTGACTCATTCATGCAGAAATCTATAGTTCATTCACTCATAATGCACAGCTCTCTAATATAGGTGCAGAGTGAATTCAAAGAGGATCAATCCTTCTTGTTTTGACTGGGTGATACTAGGACAGCCTGCATACACCTCTGCATTTCGGCAGCTGCTCTGATGATTGCAAAAGCACACTTCCTCCAGGAAATCTCCCCCACTTTACTTTCTGTTAACATCCACCAGAGGAGCAGAAGGGACGTCTTCCAACAGTGGGTGGACAGACATCAGTGGAAGAGAGGGAGGCTGGCTCTCAATTGAAATGGAGCTCTGTCAAAATTACACATTTTGCACAACCACTGCTTGCAATAACCATGCCATATGGCTTTCTTGGCCATATCAGAGTGAAGTCCATTATCTATTAAATATTGTATTTTATCTTAAAAACCATTTATGCTGATTTAAGGGGGAACTCCAATGATTTTATACATGTACATAGACACACACACTGAGGCACCAGACTTATCTGTACTACTGCTGCAACAACTATGATCATTTTTTAAACTGTCCATCCTGACTACTTTTGTAGCACTCAGACTTGGTCTCAAGACCACTTTTTGAAGGTCTTGTCTTGAAATCGACCGCATGTTTACTTGGTCTTGTCTTTGCCTCAAAGACGAAGACATAGAAGAGGTTAAGACCACCTCCATGGAGTTGTCAGATTTTATTTTTTAGTAAAAACCATTACTGTGACTGAATATAAAGCTTCCTTCTTTAAATACAACCAATAACTTGACTCTTTTCTGAAATTGTACTATTACCGGCTGGTACCGCTCCCCACTCAACATGCTCTAAACTGAATGCAGAAGACGATAGAAAAAGCTGTGGCAAAACCAAGAGTTCATCTGCAAAACAGTGTCACACTCTTATGAGCACTTGGAAAGAAAGCATAAAGAAAGGTAAGCTGAGCACAAGTGAAAAGCTAGATAACATCAATAATCTGCCTCTGGACCAAAACTCTTCAGAGATCGCTTCACCTCTCACCGCAAATTTTAGCTAAGCATATTAGTTACCTGTGAATATGTAACTAATAGGGCACAACTTTCAGTGGTGCAGTTCAATGGTTTACATGTTCCACATTTGATCATATTTGTATTGTTTATTGTATGCAAAGTGGGAATGGAACTAGTCTGCTCCTGGTCTTAACTTGATGTTGCCCAACCTTGGTCTTGGTCCTGATGGGCATAACCATACACTCTATGAGGAGGTTGTGTCACCCCAGCACTGAGAGAATACCCCTCTGTTCCGCCCACCAGTATACAGGTGAAAATGTGTTTTGTAGTATGTGACCCTTCCTATTATACACTTGGTTGCACTAAGAGTCATGACTTGGTTTCAGCCCCTAAAAGTCTTGGTCTTGTCTTGGTCTAAGTTCAGGTAGTCTGAGTCTGACAATGTTATAAGAGTGCAATGCTAGATTGACACCACGTTGAAGGCAAGATATAAAAAAAAGACCTGTACCATAAATCATAGAGAAGGTTTTTTTTTTGAAGAAGAAGAATAAAAGAGGACATGCAGGAAGAAGTTAGGACCACTGACGAAAAAGAGAGAGAAGAGTAGGATGTGTATTATTACTGTTGCATGTCTTGTTGTCTATGGTGAGTTGATACCCTGGACGGCAGCGACACTCGTAGCCATCAGGCAGGTTAGCACAGATGTGTTGACAGCCATGATCCACCACAGCACATGTATCCTCAGCTACAGGGGGACAGCATGAAGAAACACATCTACAGTTCAATGTGCACAAGAAACCCAGCTGGTTGTTTTGGGCAATTTGGAAACAACAGAAACGAGCTTAAGGACAGTGAGAGGAAGCGTTACAAATGTTAAAGACACATAGCAATATTAGCATTCATTTGGAGTTGGGTATTAATCTATGTAATGTCTTTAAGTCTAAAATTCACTCTCCCTTTAACTATGCTTTGGTCTGTACCAACTCTTTAGGAAAATAGTTTTTTCTTTAGTAGCTAAACTCTCTACTATGCTCACCAGTGAAGTGCTAAGGGATTTTTAATTATTCTATTTCTGTTTTCTTTGCAGCTACACTGTAAAGGTGAAGCAAAACAGAATATTTGATGGGCCATACGACCAAAACAATGGCCTGAAAGACATTAAAATGTTTGTTGGTGGTTGCAGAGTCAAGAGATAGTTCTCTGTGAATCCATCTCTAAGAGCAAACATGCAAGTGGTAATGTGATCCACTGTCGATATTAAAACATTGACTATAGCCCCTTTTAATGTACTAGCAGATGGTCTACAATCTCCTCTGCCTTATATTAATAAATTCAAAGTGTTGTCTGAGAGACAGCCGAGCTGTTTTATGGAAAAAAGAGGACCGGACATGAAAACTGAGCACATGTGAAAGCTGGAAAATAACTTCTATAAAGAACGGATAAAAAAGAGATCTCTTACCTTTACACGTCTTGCCGTCAGGGTTGAGGGTGAAGCCTTTCCTGCACTTGCACCTGTATGAGGCAGGGCTGCTCACACAGATATGCTGACACTGATGGTCGACCACGTCACACATCTCTGCTTCTAAAGTATGCATGGATATTCACAAACAGACACACTCAACACATGCATTCAAAATTAAAGACAGACACCGGAATAAAAACAGATGGGATTTATCACCTCCACACAGTTTGGACTGGAACACTGAGATCAGAGTTTCTATCTGGCTGAAGTTGGCCACCAGGTGCACATGCTCAGAGTGTGGCTCGCTCCCAATGGCCTTCAGTGTGTTCATATCCACCCTGCCCACTCCAATAGCAAAGATCTGGATGCCAGCCTCTCTCGCCTCAGCTGCGATCTCCTCCACCGTGTCCTGAGGTCTCCCATCAGTCACAATCATGGCAATACGTGGGATGTGCAGGCTCTTTGGCCGGGCTCCCTGTTCCTCCGTGAAGGATGTCTCCATGGTGTATTGGATGGCCAGGCCAGTCATGGTCCCTGTGGCCAGGTGTTCCATGTTCCTCACCGCCTGCTCCACCTCAGCCTTGGTGGTGTAGGTGTTGAGGGAGAACTCAGGCTGGACCACGCTGCCATACTGGAGCAGACCGACTCGTGTTGCATCACTGCCGACTTTGAGGAACTGAAGCAGGTTGATGATGAAAGTCTTGACTTTCTCGTAGTCGTTGGGACGGATGCTCCTGGAGCTGTCGATGACGAAGACGAAATCCAGTGGGATGGCTTTACATGGATTCTCTGTAATCACGAACATGGAGGAAATTTGTGATGAAGTTGGACGAAAACTGGAAAAGCTAGCAAAACAGACAACTAATCACTTACCCACTGCTTTGATTGGGACTGTTGTCTCATTTTGCCTTCTGGCTGTGAGGGGTTTGGGACGCCGTCTGTCCAGTCGCACTGCGTCACAGCACAACAGGCAGAAGAGGCCAAGGGCCAAGGACCTCATTCTGATGAATGACAACAACTGCAGCCTTGATAGAGGCACAAAAACAAGAGTTGATAAGGTAGAAAGACTCCCACAATGCCATGCAAGCAGAGTACAAGCCTGCATGGAGAGACCAGAGAGAGAGGGGCAACCAGAGAGGAATGGAACTTCCAAAAGGAGAACATGTGTTATTTATATTTATACCTGGAAATCTGGAAACCATATGGACATCATAAACACAATAACACACCAAACACCTGTTTGGTTGGTCATGATTGGGATTATTAAGGTTTTGTACATAAAAAAGTTGTAAATGTCACATGGGCAAAACTGATAACCAATAATATAATGCATATTCCACAATGAACTAACAGCACTCTTCATCACACAAGTCTTTTTTTTTTTTTTTTTTAAAGATTTATTTTTGGCTTTTTTTTGCCTTTATTCGATAGGACAGTGGATAGAGTCGGAAACAGGAGAGAGTGGGGAAGGACATGCGGTAAATGCCCGAGGTCGGACTCGAACCCGGGTCAGCCGCTACGTCTCTGCATGTGGGTCACGCGACATAACCATTAGGCTATCGGGGCGCCCCACACAAGTCATTTTTAACATAACTTTATAGTACTGGGTTTCAATAAACAAATCCTTTGTGTATTAACTTTTGTGAAGTTTGGATAAAGTTTGTGGAAGAGGTGTCAAAAAGAGGAATATTTTAAAGTAGGACTAAAGTATTCCTCTTGAACCAAGAAATCCAACATTTAAACATATGTGCCTCTGTACCTCATGCTTGTATGAATTATGCAAATCACCACATGCATCCACACAATGCACCAATTAATTCTTAAGATTTCCGTTAAATCTGTAGATCGTTTTTTGAGATATCGTGCTAACTAGCAGTCAAACACCATCTCTTGTATGGTGTAGAAAACAAATATAGTGACTCTGTGCCACTTAGGTGACTATAGCTGCACTTAAGTTAATGATGAGAAGGATATAAATAGGGAGAACTTTCACCTCCTGCATATTTGACCTGCCTGGCTTCACATTTCACATTTTAGCATGTATAGTTGTAAAGCGCTTAGTTTTGTGAAGGGAAGAGCACATTTTAAAATTAAATTAAATTTCAGAATGAGTTTCTAAGTTGAAGATATTCATGTATTGATTTATGGCAGCAGTCTACACTGGACTGTGTTTCTGAACAAGTGTGGGCTCCACTGGAGGGTCATGTTTCCCCATTTACTGCCATATGAAGTTGACCAACTCCATATGAATGAGCTTTTGGATGTTTTGCTGCATAGGTGGTTTGAAGTGATTTAAGAGAGACTGAAAAGTACCACAGGCTGTTTCTCTATCCAGTCCCCAGGAGAGCCATTCATTACCTGTCATATTCTGACTACAGGCTCTGCTGCTGTCTTAAAAATGATCTGTGAACAGTGTAGAAATAGCAAATATATCCACGTTCACAAACAGTACGATGTGGCATTAGTTATACAGGACAAATCTTAGCTCTACATGTGCTCCTAGAATTGTGAGATTCTAAATGGAGTTCTGAACAGCTCTTTCAGGGGGCGATGACACCGACTCAGGCTCAGTCTGTTCTCAGCTCAGGCAGATGAACGGTCCCACACAGATACGTATACGGTAGCTGCTGACCTGAGACCTACAGGGGTCACATATCCATGTTGCATCCCACACCGGGAGGTTGACCTCTGAACTCACATCTGTTTGATGTCTTTCTGCAGCAATCCTGACAGTTTTTTCTTCATCAGCTATCAGTCAAAGTAACAAATGTACAGTATTTTTATCTGCTGTAGATGTCCATCCTGCTCCACAGTAGCCTTAAGTGTTCCTTTACTGACATGTGTCAGCAGATGATGAAAAACCAGGATGAATTATGATAAACTACTGATTAGAAAGCTTCTTTTGGATTTTCATTAAAATACATTTTTGTTACCATAGCATTGTCTTAGATTGCATGTGTGGCTTCACTTGTGTTATTCCATTACAGAGGATCCCCTCTCATATCCTCATGAGTTAAAGCCAAGGTTGTGTGTTTACTATGTAACACAAAAACAGTGTGTACTGAACATCATTTATGGGATATCTGTTTTGCACATTCCATGTCTATGATGGCTTTTCATGATGCAGGTGAAACAATCTAACACGTGTTCCAAGCTAAGTAAATACATAACAGGTGACTGATGGTGATTCCTCTTCTTACCAAGCTTTCAAAAAGCCAAAGAAAAAATCTTAGTTCCTTAAAAAAGGCATTGCAAATATGCAAATATGCAAAAAAAAAAAAAAAAAAAAAGCCTGCAATTTTCTACTGTTAAAAGCCATTATTAATTTTAGGATAAAAAAATAAAATCAACTTACCTTTTAATGAAAAGTGACAGTTTTCAACTCTGCGACCAAAGTTTCTCAGGAAATCCCAGAACTGAGTCAAGAGAGAAGCTCCAGGCAGGAAAAGTGTGTCAATCTAGTGGCTCCACGTTTTAAATTAACATATATTCCAGACCTGTCTCTCTGTATCTGTGCAGGCTCTTGCATTGCTCAGCCCCTTTACTCCATCCACTCTGTTTGTCTGTATACTCCCCCTCTGACTCCAACTTTGGAGACGCCTCTTGTTCAGCTCAGTCTGCTGGTAAAACAATAACTACGTGTTTCATTTACATTCATATCTCTTTGCTCATATTTATTCCAGAGAAGCGGAACTAAACCCATAATTCAACATGTCGAAAGCCCTTTCAACATTTTATATTAAAGTAGATTAGTGATACACTTTTATACTTTTGTTTAATGACTTCATTAAAAGTGTATTTCAGCAGTCTGCCTTCTGTGCTTGCAAATTAAGAAACATTAAAGTCAAGTAAACTAGTAAAGAAGTTGTAATGAAGCCAGTATGCCAGAGGGCTGAGAAATTTGAAGTCTAATGCATTTTTAAGGTCTGACACTCTCAAACTGTGAAAGAGGTGTATTGTAACTTTACAAATGATGCTTGGATGAACTCTCCACATCCCCAGTTGAGCAGCAGTTTATGGAAAGACCTTGTAAGTGGAGTCATCATACTTCCAACCACTGTGGGGTTACCTGCCTGCCACACAATGAGCACATTTATACACAGTCACCTCTTTCAGTGACCAAATAGTTTCCAGGGGCACATATGATATTGAAGTTGTAGTCACTATTAATTGCATCGACAATCAGAGACATAATCATTCTAAATAGTTAGTTGATAATAATTTGCTATGAATAAAGCTGCAGTAATATATCTGATGCTTATGAGTTCATACACTAGCCTCACTGTCAAAATAAAACACACGACCTGTATCAGTGAAATTAGTTTTTAATAGACAAATAAATGTCACATCTTTATTTTCCATACAGCACTGGTCCTCAGGTTTGACTTTCGTGCCCTTGCAGGACGTTTTGTGTCCAGGGAGCAGCTTGCCAATAACTGCATCTGGTGGAACGGACTCGTGTCGTGTTTACACAGACCAGAAAGCTTCCATTGGTTTAATTGAAAAAACACAACCAGGGTCCATATTTATTAAGCTCCAAGGTTCCCCCCGAGCATCTCATTCATAGTTTCCTCAAAGAGCACAAACTGATTCCAGATCAGCGCTTCTTATGTGCCGTCAAAATAGATAAATAGCAGCCCGAGACATTTCTCGTCAATCAGTAGAAACACACGATTACATTTAAAAGTTATAAATAGTCAGTCAGCACAATCCAACACTCCTGATACAAGACAATTCTGTCTGCAGTTGAATAAAACAGTAAAACAAGGTGATATGTTCGATATACACTAGGTTGCTCTTTGATCATGTCAGAATACAGGCAGATGCATTTCTTTGGGAAACTTCCAGTCAAGGTGACACTTCACACATGGGTCTATAAAGTGTCTCCCCATCAGAGAGAAAGTTATGAATGAAGGCAATCCAACCCTGATCACGAGCAGAGACAAGACAAACAGGTAACACGAGACGACCCCTCACTCATCGTTTTTGCATTTGTGCATAAGATAAATATGTCTATCAAAGGTCGGGCCCACAGAATACTATTACAGATACACAAAGAGCATAAAGACAGTTAATAAAAAATATAGATCATCTATCAAACTTTCTAGTGCTTTCGCCCAGATTCAAATGCATAAAAATGCACATCATTTCTGGAATTATACCATGAGACAGAACAGATACATGGAAGAGTTACAGGAGAAACTGGACTTCAACGGGAAGGGACGAGAGGTCACGGTGGTGGTACTGGTGTGTGCGCATGTGTGCTCGATGCTTTTGTACATGTGCATGCATGGCTGTACTGTAATGTGTGTGTAGCAACAATATATCCATGAATATACTGTACACTGGAGAGGCAGTGTGGTGCATAAAGTTTGCTGGGGTCTTATTAACAGCAGGGTCCAGTGAGGAGGAATCCTGGGAATGTTTTCAGGCTGTAGCAGTGGTGTAGGGCGGAGGGGCCTGCTTAGGAAGGACGCTGACACTGTCATCATACGGAGGCAGCAGCACCTGGAGACAAGGAAGACAGGGGGAAAACAGTTCCTGGTTAATGTTGCTGTTTATTTCATACAATTCAAAATGAATAGCATGAAAAATCAATGCAGAGTCAGATCTCTCTCAGTGTGTGTTTTTGTTAAAGTTGCATAACATTACACCAGTTTTGGTGTCATTTCAAACTGAAGAATTAAACTATATTAAACTGTACTTTGGATTCAGTGAAATATTTGGAAGCTCGGAGGGAACAAACGCCACAGAAATTAATGTGGTCCTAATAAACAGGCCAAACTGCAGGATTCTAGCTAAATATGATTACGCAACATGTAAAATGAAAGTATGTAAGGAGTGTTTGGCAGGAAGCACTTTGGGCTAAACCATCAGAATAAATATTACAGATAAAATGCCAAAAAAGGTTGTGTAGAGTAGATTTACTGGAGTGAACAGCAATGCTAGCAGCTGGCTGTACTATGGCACAGCAGGGCTTTGGGCTAAATGCTAACAATTCTAACATGCTAATGTTTAGCAGGTATGTTTACCATATTCAGCTTCTACCTAAGTTCAGTTCAGTGAGTTAGCATTGCCAATTAGCACCAAACACAAAGCACTGGCTTGATGCAATTAGTACACAACGAATGTCCTTAAAATGTTGCTGCACTCATTCTAGACTTAAGTATTTCCATTTCCTGCTACTTGACCTGATGACGGAGCTAAATGAAATGTCAGGGGATCACCAAAGGTACTGAAATTCACTTTTAGGGGGACATGAATGTAAGGAGTAAATATATTGGAAAACACATCAAAAAGCTGGCCAGACATCTCAATAAAAATATACATTTCATGGTGGCGCTACATGAAAAGGTTGTGAGATCACCAGTGTCCGTAGGGTTCATCCTCTGCCAACCATGAATGTGTGTGCAAAACTTCATAGCAATCCATGCTTCTTTATTTCAGTCCATATTTCAGTCTGCACCAGTGTAATGGGCCAACATTCTGGTTCCAGTAACAATGAAAACAAAGTAGTCCAGTATGATGGATTGATTGATCAGAAATGTATTTTGGTCTTCAGCCATTTTAGTGTGAATGTGTTAGACTGTTTAAATGTTTAAAGAAGGCAACGTAGTACACTGAGGCAATGTCCTGAATAACATGGGTGATGGAAAAGATCCAGGACAGTATGTCATGTCAAAAAGCAAAGCAGATGTGAGCATCCAGATTTAGTTTCAAAGCCGCATGCCGCCGACTAGAGAGGGCAGATTTGCTTATTCATCGTCTATAATTCATCCCTCACTCTGAAAGTAAAAGTAGGCTCAGTGGCGAGTTCAGCTAAATTTGGCTAATGGCTGTCTCCATCACAGGAGTCCCAGTTTGAGTTGGACAGATGTCTCTACTCAATGCAGAACTGATAGATGACAAGATTTAGAATTTAGGTTCCACCATGAGGTAACTAAGATGATGTAACTGACAGCGTATTATGTACTGTATATTATATAAGATGTCTAATGTTTAAGAGCAAATGTTTGTCTGATCTCATAGAAATGGTTGATCTTAAATGGTTGATGTGGAACCTGTTCTCACATATTTACAGGTATTTTCTTTCTAAAATGTATAAAAACTGAGCTCCCCCCCTGCTCGTCTCTTCACCAGCAGAGAAGCTGTGTGGAGTCAGAACATCTTAGGTGTGAACACTCATTCTGGTTTTGCTGTTGACAGCAGGGCAAACAGAAATGAAGGTTTCCTCAGTGGTTCACTGGATTTTATATACAAAAACACCAGGTGTCTGACCTGTGTTCCATGTTTTAAACAATGAGCCATTGAGGGTTTCAGTCAATACAGACAGGGCAAGCCAGCCTTTGTAACTACAAACCTTACTGACCTTTAAAGAAGGTATTAAGTAATTAAGGTATGAAGTAATAAAACTCTCCTTTAGCATAGGGACTAGATAGCCCCATGTGGAACATTGCCCACTTGCTTGTAATTGACTTAAACAACTAAAATTACATTGTTAAGACATGAATGATAAAATACTGTTATAACTAAACGTTTTCATTATTTGCTTTTCTTGCCCTCACAACAAGCCTTGTCATTATTCTCCCTTCACTTTGTCCACCAGTGTTGGGAAGTTGAAAATGCATGTATATGTTGTTGGATATATTCGCCAACATATAGAATTTTTTATTTTTATTTTTTTGTTTGTTTGTTTTTTACACAATATAATCCACAAAAAAAGATGCTTGGGGTAATTTTGACAGTGTCATTACACAATGTGTCCAGCAGAACAGCTCTAACTACATTGTTAATAATTCTCTTAGCACATATTACAGCTAATCAGATGGTGGTGAGGAGTCAAGCGGTGTCTTTACAGTCAGTTACTAACTAGTTTGTGAAATACATTGCTGAAAAGTTAGTAAAAAAAAAAAAAAGAGCCCAACATCAGCCAATATATCAATATCAAAATGTTTTACTCCCTAAAAATCGGCCCCAAAATTCCAGTAGTGAACAAGCTGTAGTTCCATTTGTCAGATTCATTAATGATTCCTCATCTTCAAACTCTTTAATTCTGTAAAAGTGACAAATTCTATTTAAAGCACAAATCTAAACACTGTATTACTTATCCAAGGATGACTATCAGCATCTAATCCATCCAAGGGTTATGTTTATTACCGTGTTTTCTATGATTCATCAGCTGGTGAGGATGATGACATTTCACCCAGGAGATTTATCTTTTGCTTTAGTCTTTCAGTACCGTAGCATCTATATTGCATATTTAATACAATTTCACTGGCTCTGCATCATAGAATGAGTCAGATGGAACATTAAACAGTCATCTGGGGAGTTTCCAACCTACTTATGGAGAGTTAGCATTAGCATGAGCTTGCCTTAGGTAGAGCTGACTATCTGCTTGCCACAGTTGTCATTTCATTTCAGGTGACAACATACATGGATGTTTTTGGTAATAAAAAAGAGTAAGGTTTTTAAAAATGATTAAGTTAAATCTGCAACTGTTATCATCATAGACTGCATGTGTTCTGTGCTGGAGAAGCATAAGAAGGCAGGATCTGAAGGGACACAAACATCACCCATATTACTTTGCTCATTGTCCTCTATGAGGCATGTCAAGCGTTACTTATCGCTCCTTTAATGCCAAATAATGCACCCGACTGTGTGAGTGTGAATCACTTTTCTTATGGAATTCCATTCATATGGGATGCATTAGTGGACCTTTGACCTAAACTCTGTATCGGTGATGAACAGCCATGCAAGCTGCTAACCAAAAGCCACAAACCTACCGGGAGCTTTAATTGAACACGCCTGGCTCTAATTGAAAAAGCATACCTGCAGAGGTGAGGCTGATGTTAGGAAATAAAGGGTCAGTCTGCTTTTTTTCTGGCGCTTTTCACTAATGATGTCAGCGAGCTGGAGATTGGCCTCCTGCTTCTCTCTTTACAGCTCAGGTGTTTTACACATCAGCAGCCTGCAGACGGCCCAAAACATCACATACAGCCACACGGTGTGTAAAGCTGTCGAGTGTTGCTTCAAATTGTGTGGAATGTTACACTCGGAGGAGTCTTAAGCTGCAGAAAATACCTGTGAAACCCAACGTACTAAAAGGTCAAATATGAATCTTAATGGAGCCAGAAAACCACATTTTACAATAGTCAAAACAGTCATTAGTGTTGCAAAAGCCTCGTTTTTCTCCTCCCATCTGTCAAAGTGTAAGTAGTTATAATAGGTGTGTGGGCAGTGGGGTAGCAGCGGTCAGGGGGCCAGATCTGGGCAACAGGACACCAACAGGAGGCCCAGAAACACCCCGACAGAGCTCACTTACTGTACCAGCACTGAGGCTCAGCCACCATTCTAATGGCTTTGCCAGCATGGAGAATCATCTCCATCCAAGTCTGTTCATCCACCCATGCAACAGTAGTCTTTGTAAAACTAGCTGCTACGACAGCCCAGTTTTATACTTCCTTCCTCCCATCAACATGATGACTTTACAGTTGCCAGACAGGCCTGAGCAAAGGAAACCTACGCAGACGATAAAAACGTGACTAGTGGTCTGGATTGAATAAGGAAATCATTTTTCCACATAAGTTGTTTTGTTGCCTTTGGAAGTGGAAGAAAGAAGAAAATCAAGATCAGGTATTGTTTCATGTTGGATCTCTATATGACGATGTCAACATGAATTATGTGTGTGTGAAACACTTTCAGAGTTATTTTCCATATATTTCATTAATATCTTCTGACCTGTAAATCATTTGTTTTGCTTGTTGGACATTTTAATCTGTTGTGGAAATCTGCCTCTTACAGTAAATGCTGACAGAAGTGTTTGTACAGCTGTAAACTGCACATGAGGAATGTCTGTAATATTAATGTTGAAGTGAGAACACTCAGACGTTTGTAACAGCTCACTGGAAAAATGTGATTAACATTCAAACAGGTGGTCTGACAGCTGAAAATGACTTTTTTGTAATTTTGTTGTGCAATTCTTTCATGACTTCCCAAAAACCAAACCAATATACAGAGCATGGCACAGCCCAGTGTCAATGTTCTTCCATGTTCTCCATCAACGGTAAGTCAGCTGATACTCTATAATACTTTTTTACTGTCGAGAAATCCCATGAAAAGACCAAAATCAACAATCAGCTGATGCTAATAATCTAACCTTTATTGATCCCCTTGGGTTCCTTCCTTCTCTGCATTCATCCCATTCAAAGTTAACCTTAACTATACATACTAGGAGCAGTGGGCTGCCGCGGTGCAGCACCCGGGGAGCAGTCAGGGGTTAAGGGCCTTGCTCAAGGGCCCACAGTGGTGGTGACTGGGACAAGCGGTCACTCTCACTTTCCCACCCCAACCTTTTGCCAGTCCGGGGACTCGAACCGGCGACCCACTAATACTACTAACTAGTATTGTCTGCGTAGCCAAAGCCTGATGTTACTCCTCTGTGCCATTAAAACTTGTCAGTGAGCCTCATTGTTGCGCTGGATGATCCTAATTACCATTAAACAGCCACACTGTAGTTTATTTTGGCTCAATCCCACAAACAGCATGCTGCTGCTGTGAATCCTCAGTGGTGCACTTAAGATTTTAATAAGTCTCTGCTGAAAATAGTCCCTAACAAATGCCCTAATACTTCTGTTTGAATAAAGTTTGCTAAAAGCTACAGTGCCCAGTTGACTTTTTAAATTGCATTTCTTGATTGTAAGCGCACCACACAGCTTATCTATAGCCCTTAGCCCATTCATTCTAAGTGGAAGTATTCAGCGTACATTTTTTCAGTCTTATCCTTTCAACCCTGATATTGGATTATGAAGTCATCATTGTGATATCAGCTTTATGGAAAAATACGGATCACCAGAGGTAACTTACCGTGGTGTCATTGGTTGTAACGTAGAGCAGGATTTCAGAACCGCCACGGCCGCTCACATATCTGTAGCAGTTCCACACACAGGCTATCAGGTAGGCCTGATATCAGACAGACGGAGAACAAAACACAATTTAGAAGCACTGACAATATTATTTAAGAAAATGATGTGTACTCTTTGGATTATGGTAAATAATACACAAAAGTCAATGATTCTAAGTCAGCAAATTTTCGCACAAATTGTTTTTGGTCACACTAGCAGCAAGAATCACTGAATCCACTGGATCCAACACTTTGGCACAGACTGACTCAGACAGAAATCTTGAACAAAAAATGAATGAACAAAAAAAAACTTAAGATTAATTGTCCTAATTTTTTGCATTTCCTTTACTTTTCATCCCATGCCATGATCAGATCAAAGTTGCTCAACCATTTAGTTTACAGATCAAAAAGTCACTAAATGATTGACGTTCCCATCCGCCTCAGTTGTATTCTGTGTTTTGAGGTTAGCATCCTAACAAATAAAACTGAAATCTAAAGCTTAAGTGTTAAAAA
>OMNN01052031.1:6234-22423 GCA_900302755.1 Chromis chromis | reverse complement strand
GATTATTTGATGTGTTTGTGGAGGGGTGCATTTTCCTGTGGGGGTAGGCCAGTGACATTTGGGATTTCCATTTGCATGAGGGAGTGTGCTTGTTCTGGGACAATGTTTATTTGGGTTTCTAAGTCTCATCAACACGGATGCCAAAATCCAAGGTTTTCCAGCAGAACACCACATAGTACCAATATGATCAATGTTATTCACTTCACCTGTCAGTGGTCATAATGTTGTGGCTGATCGGTGTATGTCTCTTCATGTCATCCCAGTGACTCAGCAATACCAGGACTGCTCATCACTGAACATTATTCTTCATGATTGTGGCTATTTAAGTCATTATCATGCTGCCTCTCTGTTGGTACTGTATGATGGATAATAATCTAAACAGCTAAAGTATCAAAAACCTCACCGCAGTATTGTATATGAAGTGGACAGCCCATTAAATGTCACATGAGAGAGTCAAACATCTGGAAAAAGATGCACTGGATACAGCCTGAAGCCTAAATTAACACCCAGTTTCTCTCCACGGTCTCTTGTACACTTTTTTAATCTCAATATCTTGCATTCCGTCTTATTTTCATACATAAGTTCTCGCTAAAATGACAGCGAGACACAGAGAGAAGACGAGCTAAAAAGAGAAAAGCGTGTGGAGGAGGGGTTAGGGGGAGTCAGGGTTAGAGAGGGAGAGATCCAATTTCTTCGGGCTATGCTATCAGTGGTATTGACCAGGCTGGCCAGTTTCTATCAGTGTTCCTTTTCTGTCAATCTGGGGAAATCAGAGAGCAATGGAGTGGGCTACACACATCCACTGGGCTCTAGTGGTATTGTGTGTGTTTTTGTGTGAGGCGCAAGAGCATAAATGAATGAATATCTGTGCAGTAAATAGCCCGTGGATATGGCTATGTAGAGTGGGTGCTTGTGTGATGTGTGGGTTGTTTTCCATGTTGATGCTTTTAGCACAAAACCTTCTGACACAAAGGTTAAGAGCCACTGCTACCTTCACCCTCTTCTTTGTCATAATCACAACTATGAAACACACGCTCAGATCTGTGTATTCTTCCTGAAGTACACTAGGTCAAAATGAAAGGATTTCAGGTGAGAATTCAGGTTGCTTTTTTCAATGCTCCTTTTATATTTGTGCTTGCTGCAACACTCCTTTTGTATCGGTGTATCGGCTTTTGTGCGCGGTACCACTGCTGCAGATGCTTTTGTATATGTGCCGGCTGTCTTTATTACTGTTTTTTTTTTTCATATTATTCAGTGCAACAGGACCTGAGACATTTTTTTTAACTAAATACCTCAGATAAAACATGTCTTCCCAGTCCTTGAAGTGTATCTGTGTGTGTGTGCATACGAGCCTAAACATTTAAGTAAAGAAGCAGCTGTCAGTGTGTCCCTGTGTGAGCCTGCAGACATGTGTGTGGCAAAACAGTGGAATGAAAAGGGTAAATGCGATGTGATTGGTACCTGTGGGCGACAGAAAGAACTCAATTTCCAATACAGCAGCTGAATGCAGCCAATCAGTGCTGGGCTGTTGTATGTAATGGCTCTGCTGCCTTCGGGGGCTGAATTTCTGCAGAAAACAACCCTGCTGGAGCTTCACTACCTTCACTTTCCTTCTAGATGCCCAATATGTACATAAACACACACCTACACACTCAGTGCCACATGAAAGGAAAGATGTCCTCATCGAGACCCCATTAGTCGAGGCCCTTCTGCAGATAAAGTGATGCTACTAGTTGATCAAATGAACTGGCCTGCAAGATTTCGAAGGAGACAAGTTGTGTGTATGTTTGTGCAGACACTTTTGAGAGCAAATGCTTTGACCAGGCCATACATTAAAACATGGCTGTGCTGCTAGTTTGCTACCTTATGATGTCAGGAATCTTCTTATACTGCACAATTTACACACTTGAACCCTTGGTTTTGATTAAATATGAAAAAGATATTGGATTCCATTTCATGCATTGAGTTTCTTGAACATAAACATAAAAAAATTAAACATGTTTTAGTTGCCAGAAGTAGATATTATGGAAAAAATTAATCTAGATGGGGGAAAATTTGCATTAGCAGCGATTAGTTTCCAGGTAAGATAAAAATTTCTTCATTACTTTAATAAAAAAACAACTTTTCACTCACCAGAGTTTTCGTCGACCCTCTCCTCCACAGTGTGCTCCTTTTGGTGGACCCACTCGCTGTTACACTTGAAGTAAATCTGGGTGGCGGGCGTGGCCTTGCAGTACAGGTTGACTGGCTTGTTCTTGACTATGTAGGCCTCCTCAGGTTCCATCAAAAACACAGGAAGCGGCTCCGGGGGGTCTGAAGGGAAGGTTTCCGGCAGCTCAGCGAGACCGATGAATTCATCGTCAACTGTGAAAAGAGAAACAAGATGATGCAGGGAAAAGGAGGTACAAAAGGAAAGATGAAGGGAGGAAGAAGTGGAGAACAGAGGCAGAAAGCCCCAGAAGGAAGTCAGACAAGAGACAGTGGGACAGTATTATAACCACAGCCTTTGCATGGGATTATCCATCCGCACAGCACACAGTGAAATCCCTATCATTTGATATTTTGGAATGTTTACACAAGTGTATTTTAGAGCGCAGGAAATTCTGGGATTCCTCTCAGGCAATAAGGCTGCATGGATTTACAGAAACCGGCCCTTGCCTGGTCTAACCACAGTCAGCTACTGCTGAGAAATGAGCGAGGCAGAGCCAATAATAAGAGGCAGAGTTCAGAGGTTGACTCTGAGGAACTGAAGTTATAAGCTGATCGAGCCGTGTCTCCCGTTTTCTCTCGTGCACTCTCTCTTTCTCTTTGCTTTTGTCACTCTCTCTCGCACACACACACACAACAGCATGCATGCACACACACATGCAGCAGATCTAATGACCTCAGGCTTTTGGCCCAGTTAGTGCCATTCCTCGGATACTTCTGCAGTAGACAGATACGCTTCCCTGTAATTACAACTCCCTTTCATCTCCCTGTCTTAAATCACATACACACAACTGCATGTGTACGCGCGCGCACAAACACGAACAACCGCTCACAGTGGCACAAATACATGGGCATACACAAGCCCACGAGCGAGCACGGCTAACTTTCTAACTCTTTGAAGAAAGGAGGATGAAGCCTATTCGCCACCCCATTTGTCACCTCCAGAACTGTTCTATTCTTACCATCGAACCGGTAGACATCAATTATTCACAAGTGTGAAAGAAAGGAGGCAGAGTAATAGAGACAGAGATACAGTGGGAAACAGAAGGTGAGAGAGGGAAAGAGAGAGAGAGAGGGAGAACAGAGAGAGACAGTGAAAGTAACTCAGCCAGACAGACGTAGATTGAGACATCGAAATGGAGTTGGGCAGACGGACAGAAACATAGCGCAGGAGGACAGAAACAGGAAGACAGACCGTTCAGATAACAAAAGAGTTTATCAGCCCATCAGTAATTCTTCCATGTCCTTCTCTCCGCCCGCTCCTCTGTCCTGTGTGGACACACTGGAGCCTTGTTGTCTGACAGAGGTTGCCTCCTGGATGCTCTGGGAGCACTAAATAATGTCTCGGCTGAGCAGATATCTCCCCACGATGTCTATCTAATGTTATCTCTTCCTCCATACCTGCCACAGATTGAAGTTGATTGCTAGGAAATGAAAGGGCAGGAGGAGCCGATCAGAAAACGACCAAAGCCATCCGCACCGAGAGGGAGTCTGTGTACTGTTATGATGCCAGTGAACTGCTTTTGCAGCTGTGTGGCTGAAACTCTTTTTTTGTTGGCTCCTGCAGCTAATTGAGAAGAAAGAGTAAAGCCTTGAGTGACCTCTGACCTTTCAGAGCAACAGTGTTGGAGCAATGAAGAGCTGGTGCAAGACCGCTATCTGATCTGATTCTAAACAAGTAATAACTCTGAAAGGTTGTCGAGCCTTTCCTCCGTTACATCTTTATGTAGGTGATGACTCTCCTATGTAGAAGTCTATTTCAGCAGACCTTGGCTTACTCTGTTCTTTCCTGCTCCATAGTCCTCAGTCCACCCACATCCTCAGCCAGGGGACCCTGACCCAGAAACGGGCAAAGAGAGCCAAGGAAACTCATTAAAGCTTGTGTTAGCCTTCTTTCACCCTCCATTCCCATTATCTCTCCATCTCTCTCTCTCTCTCTCTCTCTCTCTCTCTCTCTCTCTCTCTCCCTCCTGGCTGTGTCGCTCTGTCGAACTGTGAGGCAGCGAGATCTGAAACAGCCATGAAAGCGTGGCTCCCTTACACAGAGAAAGACGCGTGTCTCATCTGCTCGCACACATACACCCACACAGGCATTAATGTGCATGGAGGCGCACACAAACTCACTCACAGACATTCGAATTCATCAACTTCCTCAGTGCGAGAAATAATAAATTCAAGTGAATGGAACTAGCCCTCCAGTGAAAAATCAGCCCAGAAATGAAAAAAGAAACCACATGACAAAATGAAAGGCCCTGACTCTTACCAATCATGCTGCTCCCCCCACCACCACCACCTCCCAACACCCAGCATCTCAGCACCTCCCTCCTCGCTCCCTGGTGAACAGAATACTGAGAGCAACAAGAAGCTCAAAGAGAAACATTACTTTTTTTTTTCTGGCTCCTGCTCCCACTGCCACCATTCGTATGCAATGAGAAGACAGTTCATGATAAAATAGTTTAGAGGTTTAGGCACTGCTATGTTCAGAATGATGCAATCCTTGTGGATACACACAGCTGTGGTGTGCATAATCACAAACTCAACAAGTGCAGAGCCCATTGCGATGCTCATACAGAGCAAATATGCATTATGAAATACTTTTTTTAGTGTCATCTTCCTTTTAACAGGAATATTAATATGCTTCCACTGTTTGATATGCAATATGGATTTTTTCCAAGCATTTGTAATGCTGTAGCTTGATTTTAATCAGAAAATTTCTAAATTGCCTCCATATTGAGTGTTTAAAATTTAATGAAATATGTCCTTGCAGCACTTTTATTCAAATTGTATTTTGCTCTGTAATTGGAGTGAGTTTTCCTAATTCATATTGTAAGCCTTATTAGTGAATATTTTAAGACTCAAATTGAATATTAGTTGAATTTTTTATCAGTTCCGCATCCCAACTGCAAAAAAAGTTTTGAAAGATAAATGAGCTGCAAAATAAGGCCTAAAAAAAAAAGGTTGGCGAATGAATGAAATTCGCCATCTTGCGTTGTCAATGAATTTATCAGGTGGAGGACAAACTGGCCAGAGAAAAAGCAATTTGAAGGTGCAGAATTAATCAAATTAATCCTAGCTTAGCGAGTGGGAGTGAAGCGAGGTAAGAGAAGGTCTTGGCAATCAGCCCCTCGTTGGTTTGAGTCGACTCCAATAGCTGTGGGTGTGGAACAATATTAAAGGATGATTACATTTTGGACATGAGCAAATCAAAGTCAAACCAGGCTCATAACACTGGCACTGCAACATATTAAAGCACAGTCTCTGGGATGAGACAAGCATCAAGAAATGTGCACAAAGAGCTACATCTTGGGCTAAAAAAACAGAAGAAGTGTTACACAAATGCTTGACTAAATCACTGGCCAATGCCCAAAGTGACCTGTCCAATTAGCCAAGTCCAACTTTCCTCTGCTCCTCATTTCTTCTACAAGTTTGTATTGACAGTATTTTCCTTTACTATTGTCTGGGTGGCCATCATCTTCCTGAATCTTGGACACAACAGCAGCATAATGGCTCGCTTACATCAATAGTTTCCATTAGAAATAAGCGCTGGCAGCCTGCATGAGGAATCATCCAGCAAACGCATTTCAATACCTTGAAATGAGCTACAGTCAGGCTTCCCAAAGCATTATTACTCCTCAAGTCTGCGATCAGTACAGCTCCATTACTCGATCATCAGTACCTTGGTCACATTAATGAGGCCTATTGTGCTGAGACCAGTGGAAACTGATGACAGGGCATCCACAGCACATTAGACATCGGAGTCGGTGTCCAGGCTGTGATGCCGTCGTCCTGGGCTTTACTTGCTTCTCTATTGCCCCTTTGAAACATGCATTTCAGACTATAAAAGCTCTGGTAATCTTTCATGCTGATGTCATGTGTTGATGGGGGGCCAAAGTCGATTCCTGATGAGAGATGCTCGGCAAAAATGCCAGCTGAGGAACTAGAGATATAGTTGTAGATTTTTTGCACAGTTTGTCACCAGCAAATATTACACTGAAGATATGGTAGCACATTCAAATTACAAAGGAGTAAATCATGCAAATCTATCTATCTGTATCTTGTTTTTACTGACATTGGTGCTGAAATTGGACCACTGTAGATTCATGTAAAGGAAATTTACTGTATATGCAACTCTATCCCATAACTGTCAAAAAAAACATATAGCAAAACCAGGCGTTTTATGTCTTAACACCTTTACAGTGGCAAAACATGATTCGTTGTATATAGAATTCTGTATTTCTACGCTGTGTTCTATGTTGAATATTTGTAAGACTGTATTTCTCATATCATATATTGTATGTGAGTGCCTGCGATAACAGCTTTTGAATGCTGGGCTCTGACATCACCGTGCAAGATAAGCTGTCCCTACTTTATCTGTACTCAAGCAGATTTATTGTCCCAAGGAAAGCGCTGTATCAGTGGGACCAATGTTTCCCTTCCATCAGGGGCGAGTCAAGCATGAACAAGGATGAACGCCGGTATAAATCGTCTCCCTCTTCATTCCCGTTTCATTCCTATTTATCCTCCTTGCTCTCGTCTCGCTCCCTCTCGGCTTCTTCCCTCTCACTTTTTCTCTCCAACCATCCTCCTCATCATTCATATATACACTCCCACGCCACATACAGAAAAAGATTGGTAAATGGTCGGCTAAATCGCTTGACAACAGGGAGTTTTACTAGGCAATGTTTTGCTATGCCACTATGGGGAAGGACAAGAGGTGGTTTGCATCTGAGTGGTCAAGCAGAATAATAAACCACTCAGCTGTCAAGTCAATTGAAGCGGGATAAATAGACTGTCAATCAGATCTACCCATAAATGTGCTTTAAGCACACCTACCCATTATATTGAGTGAACATAAATCTATGGTAACGACTTTCTCTAGTCAATACTTGTTAGTATTGGATTAAGTAAAGACCCATACATCCCAGTGGCTTTAATCAATATGTATGGCTGTTGTTTTAAAAGCAAAATCCTTTAGAAGCTCCATGAGAAACAGGAAAAATGAGTGCAGGCTTCCTTCCACTCTAATGTCTCTTTACAGCTGAGTGCTTTATGTACACTGATGTGTCGACACATATTGTCTGCAGGGCCCTGTCTAACGCTTGGCTGCAGCAGGTATTTATTGATTACTGTAAGAGGCCAGTGACCTCTCCCTCGCTCTGTCCTATCCGAACCTCTCTGCTTGGGCGTGCTAAGCACACTCATATTTCATCTCTAGGGAATCCTAGCATCACACAACCTAGCAGGGGAGGAAACTAGACATTCTCTAAAAGTCAGGTGGCTTTGACATTAACCTCAATCAGTTCACAGCATAGAGTCATTTCATTGCAGGGCAAAATCGCAATGACCTGCAGAGAGCCCTGAAGCCACCCAATAAACACAATGAATAATTAAAATCAGGGCATTATAGAGAGGTCCTATTCGGGGGTTTTATCTTTACCAGAGTATGTGATGTAATTGGAAAAACGAATCTGCACAAATTGATTTTGTCCACTGTGGCAAAGTCCAAACAGGCAGCTCAAAAGAAAGCAGTGCTGAGGAGTGGGCTTGGAGATAAGCATTTAAAACATATCTGCTGAGAAATGAACATATCTTACATTCTCCCTTCCCTCCTTCACCTATCCTATCCTATCCTATCCTATCCTATCCTATCTCCACCTAAGTCCTGAGGGTATCAATGGCCAGAGAAAAAGATAGTCTCATATAAAATAAGATGGAAGTAAAAGTGGTGATTAGGAAGAGTCCTGTTTCTCTTTTCCTGACTTTGCTCAGCCAGTGATGTCTTTCTCATTGGGAGTGTTGTTCATGTTCCGTCTGATCCTTATCCCTGACCTTCACTTGTTTCTCTCTGGCTGCACTCTGGCAGGAGGCAGCTGGTGGTTGCCAGGGTCATGCTAGGCCTTGGTCACTGTCTGTCCGGTCACATCACAGAGCCAGAACAGCCAAGGTCAAAGCATCACGGTAATCATCATTTCCATTTTGACAATTTTCACTTTCCAGATATTCAAAATTTCTATAATAGAACTCCAAATTGATTTTCATGCCGGTTTGAAGACACCACATAAATATTGGTGTAGGAACACGCTGCTCAGACATTTGCTTTTAGTTATGATAACAGAAATCGAAGAGAAAACTGAAGGATAGAAATCTATAAACAATTTCCAAATGGTAAACTGTGTGGACAAGAAATAGCTGATTTTGTATTACTCAGACGCAGCACTGACTAATTTGCATTCTAATAATTAAAATAAAATAATGACTCCTATGATAATTAGGTGATGAAGCAGTGAGCAGGACACCTTCAATCCATTACTGACAGAGAATTAGAAGGATGATTCTGTCGAGAGGTTGAGATGATGATGATGAGATGGGTGAGTGATCGTTATAAAAATCTGTTTAAAGATTTACAAGAGACAGTGCATGATGCTGTGTTGTATTTCTTTGAGATCACAAGTGTAAACATAAACCCTGCAGTAAATAAAATCCTATTGGATCATGGAAACAGTAACACTGAGGAATAACTGGGAGAAAATGAGCAAAAGACATTTAAAATTTATGTGTAAAGACTAATATAAGCCTTTCATCTCAGTCAACCAATGGTCGAACTGCCTTGACGCACCAACAAGTATTTATTTCCAGCAACTGCAAAGCATTTAGCTGGTTTATGTTTCTGTAATAATCTCTTTTACACTGTTAGAGGAAGTATTTGCATGTACGCTTCTTGTTTTATAACCTTCAAGTGGCTATTAGCTGAAAACTTTTTAATGCATGACTAGTAAAACTGTTCTATTTACTCCTATTTTGGGATCTTGTTATTTTTTCCTCTTTATTCATGTGTATCACAATCTATTTTTCGGGTGCTTTTCGAACCATTTCTCCAGCAGTTATGGTTTTCCAACATGCTCGTTGGACAGTATGTTCCCATCCTCTCCTGTCCCTTCCCTCCACTTCCTCATGGATGAAAAGTCATTTTGGTGGTTGATTGGAGAATGATGCTGCTACTTAGCGAGTCAGTCCATCAGCGCCGAGGGAGGAGAGCACAAGGAGACAGAGAAAAGCTCAGGAGGAGAAGTGGCTCCCTGGGGCGTAGTAGCTGTGATGGGTGAGCTGTCAAACGCCCCATTGTCCAAATTACCCAGCAAGCACCATGTCACCACTCGGGACTAATTTACGGTGCGGCGCAGGACGGCACATACATTGCTCTCTGAGCAAAGTCGATGGGAGAGAAAAGAGAGGGAAAGGGGTGCAAGGAACAAGTGGGGTGTCCAATCTAACACCTTCCAGAAAAGGTACAACAGGGGTTCAAACACACACAGTACGAGACAAACCCCAATTAACTTCATGCAGGTTTGGTGTCTTTATGCTCCAAGTCCTCAATGACAGGTGTCAATATGAATGTGTCATGCTCCCGTGGCTCTCCGCCCACCCACAAGCAGAGTACATGCATTCACTGATGCACAAACATTTTAATACAGTTTTAAAGCAGCCATTGCATACATAAGCCTCTTGCTTGACTTCACTTGCTGTCATAACGACTGGTCCTTTCAGCACAAACTGGCATGACCATTCACTTGTCACATGTCACACCCCTGGGTGCCCAAAGCCAGACAGGGCCATCACCCTACCCCATACTGGCCACGGGGCCGTGGAGTGGAGCTGTGCTTGTCAGAGGAGACATGTTGTACTCTCTGACCCCTCACTGTGCCCAATAGCTTGATACGATGCCTCTACTTTGGCTAATTGGCCCGTATCAGCGGGCAGTCCCCCTTCTGCCACCAGCGAAAGGCCAAAAGACCAGAATGCAAAACACACAAACAGAAAATATGACAATAGAAAGACAGGATCAACTCATTAAAAACTAGCACCACAATAAGCTGTGTAACCGTTTTCAACAAAATAAACTCCATTTTCCAGCTATAATTCAATTTCCATTTGTTTTCATATTTGGCAAAATATCTCAATGTTTGATTAAAACTTGACATCATCCTGTAATAGAAGTCCCAAAGAAGACACTGCCTGAGAGAGGTTTTCTCAAATACCTCACATCTACCTTAAAAACACATAGGGAAAAAATAAAAGCACTAAGAATCGAGAAGAAAAATAGTTTACCAGTGTACTTGCATGTAGAGTAAATGCAGTGTCGAAAAATGTTTTGTATCACTGTCTGATTTTAACTAACAGTGAAAGAGACACAGACACACATTCAAAGAGACATCAAGAAAAATCTTTTGCCTTTTACCGTCACCGCAGGCGCACTTCAAATTGGAGAAAGGCCACATAATCAATGATAACTGATTCATTTTTGGTGCTAAATTACAATCATGAAAAGACATGAGAGTCGACAAGTGAAAGCTGCACACAAGGCTGCGATGGTATACAAGTTTAAAAGCTGGTACTTTTCTCAAGTATTTGTACTGTGAATTTTCAAGCATGTATTATATTTAGGCACTTGCTTAATTACAAAATCAAAACATATCTCAAAACATGAAGGTGAGGTTCACATTTTTAATATACATATGTTAGTGTCTTCATATCTCCTGTAGCCTTGTCTTGGTGTATTGACATTGGTCATTTGCAAACATGTATACGTAAAGATTAAAGAATGTGATCTAGTAATTTAAAAGGTTGATCCCCGACTGATTCTGAGCATCAAAACCTGCCAGTGGATTTAAAGGGCATGTTATCAGTTTGTTTTTGTTTTTAATGGCCCAAATTATACCATTTATCAAAGTCAGAAACAGAAAAAAATGAAAAAATCTGTGAATTTTTACCTCTGACTGTTTTTTAATTGATCTTGTATGATATACTGTTGTATTGGAAGAAAAATACAAGTCTAAGCATAAATGTGTGATATTTCATTGAAACTGCTTTACTATACATGTCTAATTTAAAATGTAAGAAAAATAAATTAAAAAATTAAGTTCTTGCAGTGACCACATTTGGTAAACAACAGGAAATTCTGCCAAATTGCAAACAATCACATGGCAGAACTGGACAGAACCCCAAGCTGTCTTTACACAGAGCAGATAGGAGACAGGTATGGAAATGAATTGTAAATGTAAGTAGTAGCAATATCTGTGGGTAACGGGAAAAATATTGCACATGTTGAATCCAGGGTTTCCCAGTTTTTGTAAAACAAAAACAATCAACAAAGTTCAATTACAGTTTTTTTCCTTATTGTATATATTACTTCATATAGCACCAATTCACAATATACAGTATGCCATCTCAAGGCTCTTCACATAGTAAAGTGCACACCTTACCAATTTACACAGAAATGCCTAACAAATGCTACACAAAAAAACTACATCTTTGAGTTCTCTTTCCTTCTAGTAATGGTTGTGCTGTTTCCATTGAGGTCCAGGACTTTATATAGTAGTGCAAAATGAGCCCACAGTGAGTAAAAATATGACAAGAACAAAAATGTCCTGAAACTACTTGTGGTTCAGAGGGTTCATCTGAATTTTGAATATAACCTGCTTGGTGTGCAACGTTACCTTTCGAAACTCAGCTGCTTTGAATTACATTTCTCCTACACTGTGTTGTACTATAAGTCATCACGGCCTCATGCACCATGTACAACAATCCGGTGTGAACATTTATTCTTCAGTACAAGTTAAATGGAAAATCCTGAATTCAAAACTTTAGACCAAAGTTTTGATTGTGTTTTTTTTTTTTACCATTGTGCTATTAAGATACAGATACTTCTACTTAAGTTCACTATTTGCTTTTCCAGGCACCGATATGAGCAGTGGCGGAAAAAAAACAACCCCTAACAAACAAAACTTTCATACAAAAAGCAAGGCTAGAGAAGAAATAAGCACATCAACATGAATGCAGAGTTGTATGGATGATAATCCATGGATGACGCGGATGAGGATTCAGTCTATATGACAAAGAGGAAAGGCAATCATCCAATCATTCCTTTATGATGTGTTCCCAATACATAAATGACCTTATCGAGACGAGTACGCACCACCCCCGCACACGTGCACACACTTCACACATGCTCACTACGCTCATATATCCTGAAGCACTCAAATGTCCAACCCTCCACACACAAAAAAAATCCCTGGCAGCACTTTATCTGAAGGACATTACAGCCTGGAAGTGTGTCAGAATGTGTGAGACACAGTCCCCAGAGCACAGTCTATTCTCCTTGTCTGTCACTGAATCTGGCTGCCTGCTTATTCCCCTGAGACACGCATGCACGTACACAGCCTCCATACCCGCATCTACCTCCCCAAATCTCATTCTCACTATCTCGTCAATCAAATTGGAAGGTGAGAAACCATAAAAAGACATATAGTGTTTTAAGAAGTTCTCTCTTTTTTTCTTTAAATGTTCTTTCTACCTACAACCGTGCCCTCTCCTCAACTCCACTGCTGAATAAAGGGACCCGCAGCTATCTACCAAAAAGCTCAGATAGGAGGGGAAAAGAGCAGATTAGGATTTACTGTATGCTGTAATACATTAGGGTGTATGCCCTAATGGAGGCTTTGATGGTGTAACCATGGGTGTGTACAGGAGGGTATGTGTTTGCATGGGTGTACGTGTGTCTATGTGTGATGGCTGAATTAATGTGACAAGGCAGATGTAATGCAGAACCATAAATCTTTGCCCCGGGATCACTGGAGGGAGTGCAGGAGGTGATACATTAAAGGACACACACACACACACACCACCGTTAGGATGCTGATAATAAAAACAAGACCCCGGCCTGCAATAGCCAGCTAATAGACAAGACTCTGTATCTGGCCTCGAGGGCTACGACATGCACACACACACACACGCACATGGCACCGGAGACACACAAACACACACAAACTCTATCCGCTTTTCCAGCAATTTAATATGCTGCTTTGAGCCCAACAGCTCAACTGTTAGATATGGCTCTAATGCTGTTAAAATCTTAATACTGTTATACAAGCGCGCTGTTGTACAACATGCTAATTCTTTACTTACTGTGTAGAGAGCATGAGAAAGGGAAAAAAAACATGACAGCATATCCGTCGAGAATACTGTTGTGGCAAAAACACAGATGAAGCCATCGAGTGTTACTGTAACTTCCATCGAGCCTCATTGTCAAAAGGAAGCCTCACCAGCTGATCAGCAGTCAGACAGTTCCTCGACAGACTGCTCAACAAAAACTGACAGCTGTCACTATCAAATCAGATGCTCTTTTCCTGTAAATGCACCACTAATACAATTTTTTTTATTGTGCTGCGATGCGACAGGCTTGATTTTTGGTTCGAACTGTCAGCTCATGGGGTAAAAGCTGATCCATGCACATTTACTTTTAACAGTAAGCTTCATTGTATTTTAAGCTCTGCGCATGACATTTGGTCACACATGCTGTGGGCTGAGCAGGTTTAGCCGCGGACATGTTTTCCTCTGGATTAAAACAATAATTAATGCAGCTCCTCATCGTATCTGCATTTCAGAGAACACTTGATATTCAGCTCACATTCACAATCATAAACATGCATCTCATGGCACTTGCATCCCTCCAACTGTGACATACTTGTTTTTTTCACATAGGCTAGATGCATTTAAATGCATCTCTCTCGTAGTACAGCACTCTATATTTTGTCATATATTTTGTATATGCTGAACTCAAACAAGCTGCAGAGTAACACAGCAGGAATTGAAATTTGTTTGGCTCCCTCTCAATAGGTTTGTGGCGTCGAATTTTTCCCCCCTTGTATTTTCATACCGCTATTGTCTCTTCCTGCATGCTTATTCAAGGATAGCCAGGAAGCTTGCCGGGCTTATGCCTCAAATGAAAAGGGCTTTGTAAGCATTCTAGGGAAATTGCAACACGCCGGTTCCTGCACATAGGCTACAGTATGCACATGTACAATTACAGTAGGGTGGTGGCTTTGCTGTTTTTGGGGTGTGCCAAAATGCTAACTCAGGACTTGAGCTGGGAGTTTATGCATTCACTGTATTTGGGTGTCTTCCCTTACATGCAAAGCCCTTTGTCATTTCTTAGAATTGGCGACAAAATATGATTTAAAAAAAAAGAAAAAGAGAAGATAAAGTCTTGTACCTCTATGCTGTATGGGTGCCAGATTTGGCCAAACAACATCAACAAAAAAGTTGCCCATTTCACAGCTCCTTTCTCTTTTAATATCAGCTTGCAGAGGAACGAAAACATATTTGCAATTACACATTAGATAGGACATCATATTCACATAGACTTACACTATTTCCAGCTTGGATGATCAATTGCATCATCGCTAATCCAAAAATTAATTGCTCGCTGGTATCACTGCTATCCCTGCCTTCTGCTCCCATGAGTGGCTGTATGCTATAATAAACAGCCATAAATGTGGACATATAAAGCCATACCTGCACTCACATAAACCGAGATATTGCTGCTGTGACCCTGTTCAAACCTGGTATCAGAGCATCATATCCAGACTATTTTTATATCCGGCTGAGATAGATTGCAGTTCACATCTGGAAGCAGAGTGCATCTCAAATATATCTTGAGTGTCGACTTCAGATCAGATTCTGCTGCTCTGGTCAATTTTTTTTATTTATTTATTTTTCTGTGGGAGAGAGAAACTGTATACTAAACTACCCACAGAGGTTCTCAAAACCAGCAAGGAAAGTTGGAAAGTGAGTCTGCGAGAGAAACAAGATGGAAACTAGCCTCTGGTGCAGAGGTTTGTTTTTCTGTTTGGGAGCTACTGTATGTGTTGCCACAAAAATACAGGCACAGATGAGGCCGTTTCTTCAAATGTAGTCCCAGGGGGAACGCATGGGTGATCATATTCTGGGTGCGTTCATTTTTGTATTTAGAGTATGTCCACTTATGACTCAGACCACAGACACGTAAACACATAAACATCAGGGCAAGTGTTCCATCTACGGAAAACCTGAAAGAATGAGATGCATTATAAAAGTTAGCTCTGTCCTCCTCCACCATCATAAAAAACCAAGTGAGGAAATAAAAAAGATCGCCTTTTTAGACAAAAAAAAATCGCTTCAATATTGATGCTCTTCCCTCCAGTAGAGCTCCAGAGACCAAAAGTGTTCTGGTGGCTAAAAAAACGTGACGTGATCCATTCCAACTTACGTCGTCACCCATATGTGCACAGATTGCATTGGAGGATATGCTGCTCAATATGTGCCAATATGAAATTTTATAGAACAGAATGCAATTTAGAAATGGTTAATTTAGAAATGGTGTGTTTGCGTAGTCCAACAGAGCAGCTCCAACTCCATTGATTACAATGATGTCAGCATTGTGTGCAGCACATGTAGCAGAGAACATACCACAGCTGAGTAGAAGGTGATGCAGTGTCAGGCCCAACATGTAATATATTTTAGCTTACTTATTTCATTTTCAGTCATGTGTTACACTTATATCTTACTGCTTTTTACTTTTAAGTAGAATTTCCTTCGGGATTCTTATATAGGACTATATATTCCTAAAAAATTGGCATCAGCCTCAAAAATCCAGTATTGGCTCTACTCGTTTTACAATTTAATCTAGGAAAATACCACAATATTGATACTGGAAGAGAGCATATAAGGACACAAATACACACTCAACATTTCCATATGGATTAACTGTCCAACACTTATGCTTCACACGCCCAAATGCACACACACACACACAATCACACACAGACCTTACACCTGTTAATGGATGTGTTAAGAGGAAAAGACACTTGGTAGGATGGAGGGCAGATAGTAGGTGCGTGTTTGTTTTGTGCGAGTGTGTGGGGTGACTCCATTAGGCAATCACACACCCAGCTCCACTCACCAGGGGACTTCTGTCAGCCTGTGATTTTGCCCTGTACCCCTCCCAGCTCTCCGCTGCTCACTGCTGAAATAGGTCAACCACATATAATGGAGGGGCAATGAGGAGCAAGTATGCACCCCGCCCTCCCTCATGTCCCTTTGCACTCTCCCCCATCTCCACACCCGTTACCTTCCGCCGTCCGGCAACAGCGAGCAAGCTACGGCC
>OMNN01052030.1:0-17500 GCA_900302755.1 Chromis chromis | reverse complement strand
CCCCCACCATCAACAACAACAACATGAGCTGCAGACCTCTCCGCTGGCTCTCTGACACACTGTAAGCAGTGTAAAAAAAACCCAAAAAAAACACACAAATAAAATCAATATGCAAATGAGCTGCTTCCAAAAGTGATTTGCATGTGTCAAAGCCTGTAAAGACATTATGTGAAAGGGGTTGCATGCATGAAAGCTTTCTGCTCATAAACATGTAATTGTTCTTCCCACTACAATGTATGTATATATATATAAATGTATATAATATATACATATATAAGGGGTATTTTTGTTGTTTAAGGTGTTGATTTATTGACTGGAAATGATGTTGTGTGTTTTTGCACGTGCACCGCTTTTGCTCCCAGTGATCGGGGGGGGGGAAACACACACGCACGTGAACCCGTATTTATAAATAAATTCATGTTATTTATTTAGACACAATCATCCACGCTGTAATTATGCACACTTACTCATTTGCTCAGCACCTCGCTGGTCCCACTGGGCAATGGCGATCCTTTAAGCAGCATAATTTTCTCAACCATTGGGTGTTTTTTTTTTTTTTTCCTTCCTTTTTGCCCCCCTATTTTAAACGGTTGCAATTACAAGTCTGCGCTTTAGGACCTGTCATCTCATTTTACAAGGTTAAGGCAAAGACCAGGCAATAGGAAATATGACCCCCCCGACCCCCCCAAACACACACACACACACACACACACACACCACCTCAGCTCTGCCTAACGAAACTGATATTTCTTACCTCAAATTTTTTTTGTTGTTGCTTCATGCACACCTTGAAAATAAATGCACATCTGACACATAATGCCTCCTTTTGTGCTTTGACACAATTCCTGACTTCAACACGATCACCAGCATGGTTTCACGTGAAATATCTATAATTTCTTTTTTGCTGCTTACACAATTTATCCCTGTGTGTCTTTTTGTTTTATTTTTCCACACACACAGGAGAACATTTTGCCATTCTCTTCTGTGTTAGTCAGCCAGCCTTGTTAGCGCTGCTGGCTGGTATGTGGAATTAGTCACTCATTATTCTCATCAGCACTGACACAGACGCACGATTCACGACAACACGCATGATTTGAACTGAAGCACTTCCTTGTTTCGGAATTTTGTAGTTTTCTTTGTGACTGTAGCCTGTGCAGCGCTCGCTTCATTGTGCTTATGCAGCAGTTAGAATAGCAGCTAAAATCGTGTGGTGTGGCTTTTTTTGGAGGATGCTGCGGCGAGACGCTGCTGACCTTTTGCTCTTGTAATCCTGCCCCTGAAATACTGTTTTAATTTGTGAAAATGACGGATCTTTGTGCCGTTTTATTATTTAAATGCACTGATTTTGTTACCTGTTGTGTCGTTCCTGCGCTGTTTTTCGAGATAAAGTCACTGCAAAAATCTAAAAACCCAGCGGTGCTTATTAGCAGATTAGGAGGCAACATTTATTACAGCTAAATTCATTGATCTGTTACTATAGTTGAACATGGTTTTCGGCTGGCGGTGGTCTTCCTACTGTACTGCCTCGGCCCCCTCTGTCTGCAGCGCCCTGTGTGTCCAGCCATTAGAGCTTTGAAGTCAGCGGTCGCTGTAATATAAATCTATTAGACTTAAAGCTGGCATAAATAATTCACCTGGACATTGATTAGCTGTCTTGCTCCCTAACATGTCATGTTAGGTGCTGAATATGACTGCTAGTATTATTAGAATGAGACTTTCTCTGTCTTGTCATGAAAGGCTTTGATTCTCGCTGCTTTTCCCTTCAGTTTCCTCCTTCTGTTCCTCTTGGGTTTGGCGATGCTGTGATATTATTCTTGGGTGTGTGTCTCCATATCTAGGGCTTTAAATGTGGAGAATTTATTTAAATTGAGACTTCTTTTATTAAATCTGTAAAATATTTTTAGGTTAAATTAGTGATTTGTGATATTTTCTGTCACCTGGCTGTGACGCTGATCTGTCTGGACAGCTCAACTTGTTTCCGTGATTTTTGTGTGTTTGCATGACTCGAGGGAGGGGGGGGAAAAATTCCTGCATGTGGCCGCTACCATAGTTTGTCTGACCCTTGGGAGTCATAACCGGTGAGAATTTGTTTTTCCTACCACCTAACTCCCAAGGAGGCTCGCAATTTAGTATCATTTAGCAATTTGACATGACGCTGTGCCGGGCTTTTAAAAAAGCCTTTCCTGCCCTCGTCTCCTCCTCTCCTCTCCCTGCCGTCTCCCTCCTCCCCTAAAAACCTCACACAAAGGCCTGCTGGATCACTGGGTGCAGGTTGAATTGGAGAAGTGGCCTGGCTAGTTCACCCTGATTTTCTATCTCCTTTCACTTTCTCCCCCCCCTGTTCTCCCCCTATTTTTTATTTTTTTTTGCTCCCTCTATCTCCCTTCTCCTCTCTTGTCTACCTTTTGTTTCCCGCCGATGCTAACACGGGGCTTGTGGAAAAAAGGCGGCGGGTTAACTCCGGTGCTGTGGGGCTAACATCACACCTCAACAGGTCTGGAGGCGCAGAGGTTGAGGGAGGGGAGAGAGAGAGAGAGTGGGATCTGGGGCGGCCAGCTCTCCTGCATCGGGGCTGCAGGGCCGTAAATCCACTGGCTTTATTTACTGCCTCTCGGACTTATGAATGTTAAGATATTTGACGCCACCCCTGGCCCCATAATTCTCCAGGCCTGGAGACTTTTGGCGGAGGTTTTGAGTTTCGACGTATAATTACGAGTAGTTTAAAAAAGAAAAGAAAGTGGAGTGGTGGTGGTGGTGGTGGTGGGGAGCATCCACTACTGTGTTTAGAGTAAAAAAAAAAAAAGACGCTGCTCCCAGAACCCGTGATGATTCTACTAGAAGACGGTGAAAAGGCTTTGTGTTGCTTGAAACAATAGCTTTTCTCCCCTTTTTCCCTCTTTGTCTCAGTTGTCTTGTCGTGCCAGGACCGCTCGTGTTGCCGCACATTCACCTTCCCCCTATATTAAAAAAAAAATCCACTTTGATACACTCATTCCTTTATCGTTTTTTTTTTTTTATTTTAGGGAAGAAATAATGAGGGATTTTCTGGTTCAGATTATCGTAATAAGTGAAGGCAGCACCACCTCCTTTGTGCTCCCACTGCCGTGGCCTTATCTGTTCTAAATGACACAGACAGTATCTTTCCTAAACATGGCAGCGTCATAAGCATAACAATGGTATATCATATGGATTATGTGTGTTGGGCTGCTGTAAATGGATTTTTTTTTTTGGGCTGTGACAAGAGGAAAGATAGTTTAATGCGGATTTAAGGGATAGGGCCCACACCTTATCAAATTGGCTTTACATGTTAATAGGGCCTAATTGGTGTCCGCGGGGGGTTTCGTGGCACGACGTGGCCGCATTTTGTGCCTCGAGCTGCAAAATGCACTCTGAATTTAGTTGGAAGGTTGCGATCCTTTTGTCTTGCAAATCACTTTTGTTTACAAAGTATGGCGGAAGCGGCTCCCGCTCTCTCTCTCTCTCTCCCTCCCACTACTCCTTCTCTTCCTCTCTCTCCCCTATTTCTCTCTGCTTGCATCCTATGCTGGGAGAGGGGGAAAGAAAAGGTCCTTATTTTTTCTCTCTCTTCGACTCAATAAACAGTCATAAAAAGTACAATCTGCTTTGGATTTGAGGAGTTAAGTTAGAGAAAGAAGGGGGGGAGAGAGAGAGAGAGAGAGCTGGGAAGCAAAGTTTGGCACCATTAAACTAAAATTGGGGTCTGCTAGACATTAGCGGTGCACAGCGCATTCTCGGAGCTTAATTAGTCCGAACTGTAATTGTTCATGGTCTGCCAATAGGAGTAATGCTCAGGAAAAGTGGAGTTGCACTAAATCGGCCCAGGGTTTTTAAAACAATAAATCACTCGCATATTTGTGCCGTGATTCAGATGGAGGCTCGACCTCTCCCATCTCGACATGTGGTAAATTGTAAAGTCAATGAATCGCAGATGTAGGGGTGGTGGTGGTGGGGTGGTGGTGAGGACTCAGAAAGAGAGAGAGAGAGAGAGAGGGAGTACAGTAAGGTTTTGTTAGCGCCTGGTGAATGAATGGAAAAGATTTGTGCAGTAAATATTTACCGAGGAGATATATATATATTTTTTCTCTTCTCTTCCAGCTAGCGAGGCTTAATTGTCTAATGCTGATGATGTTGGCAGGCTGAGCCGTGTGAGAGCTTACGCGCTCGTCGATCTGTCACTCTGCTTGAAACACCACAGAGGCAGAAAAAAAAAATCAGTTTGTGGGGTGTGTTTCTAATCAGATTTTAAACTAGTGCGAAGGGAGTAGTGGTTCCCTGGTGGCAGCGTGTAGAGCTGGGTTTGGGTGTAGCAGCTGCAGTCAAGTCTGGTTTGGAGCTGAACCTTTTTTTTTTTTTTTTTTTTTTTAATTAAATCATTGACTTCATTGTTTTTAATGTAATAACAGCTAATCTGAGGCCTAATTTTGACTTCAATGTAACAGATTACTCCTGTTACTCATTAAGTCATAGCACAGCCCTGGATATTTTTATTTGCTTTTTTTGTAGCTTATTTTAATAAGAAAAAATCCTTTCAAAATGATTTAATCCATTTTCACCTCCTGTATCTTTCCCTGTTTCAGTCAGTCAGTGAGCCACCACATTCTGCTTTTTTTTCTGAGCAAAGCAAAGCAAAAAAAAAAAAAGGCATTAGTTAAGCAGCTGTGCACTGGGGTCCCTCTCACCCCACAGCCCCCCCAGTGTAACCCCCTTCCTCTCAGAGTTTACCCCCTCTCACCCACCCCTCTTTCTCCAGTGCATTTCTATAGAGCTAAACACAAAGATAGCACTGTACATCTGGAATGCAACTTGTGTCATCTGTTAAATATAGGCTAGCTTCGCTCCTGGCCCACAGGGATTGAGGCTCCCTCAAACATGGAAATTAAATTATTCTGTGTGTGTGTGTGTGTGTGTAGCCACCAGTTAGATCTGCATACAGACCATGTTGCCTTATTTTATTTACTGCTTTTTTTCTTGGTGAGCAGCTCATCTTGCACTTCCTTGAATTGTTGGCAACTTTATTTATAATATCAAAAGCGGTGCAGAGACACGTTCAGAGGCCAATAATAATCTGCTTTTTGACCATTTTCTCCTTCTCCTTCTCATTCTTCAGAAAATATGTGCCTTTTGGAATATTTTAACACCAAACTTTGTCACAAATGCTTGGCTCTTTTTGCATTTTTAAATTCTTGAAGGACAGTGCTCTGCTGTTAAGTGGCCCCTAGTGCAAATGCAGGTGTTGTCAGTGTTGGTTGGTAGAAATGTGACGCTTCCTCTAGCTGTCTAGCCCTAGAATGAACTTGCAAATGGAAATGATCAGATTTATTGAAAGTGGCGATAAGATAATTTGAAGTGGTTGCTGGAGACATTGAGATTTTATTGGTGGCGTTACTGCGCTGCGTCCAAGCTGAAAAAAGATAAGGTTAAAATGACTATTGATCGCATCTTTTCCAGATATGAAGGTTGTGGTTGTGGGGGTTAGGATTAGCTTAGTTTTCAAGAGATGATTACCAACAGTTATTTTCCTGAGTGTCATAAACACAAATCTGCTGAAAATGTCATTTTCTAGCAAGGCGGTTGACGCATGGAAGCTGTGAATGAACCATATTTTAACGTTTTTAATTGAGGAGTGGGAGTTTGTTATGTGAAGAATCACTTGAGCTCGGATTTATCCAAGAAATGCTTTTGGTGTGTGCATTCCTTCCCCTTTTGCCTGAATGTGCATATTTCTGTAAGTTCATTCATAATGGGACCAGAGTGCTCCAGTAGCCAAATGAGTTCACCAGTAGCGGAGTGGGAGGGGGCCAGAGAAAAGCGGGAAATGTGCGTTAGGCCTCTGCATGTGTGTGTGTGAGTGTGTTGTGAGTGTAGAGGAGAGGGGAGGAGGCGGAGGGGTGACGGTGGGGGGGCCCGGGGGTCGGACGCACAAAAGCCGTCTGAATAGAGCGCATAATTGCTGTTAATGCCAGGGCAATGAGAGCAGCGACAGTTCCTGGTTAGATGTCCAAACAATAGTGCCCCTAGGCTTCACATTTATCTTCCTGTTTAAAAAAAGAAAAAAGAAAAAAAAAAGAGGGGACTAAGCGGAGAGGAACACGGACTGGAGCAGGAGAGTTTTCAGCCACGCTTGACGAGCAAGCATGTGTTCATGTGTGTGGTTTTTAAATAAGCCCCACCGACCCACCTACCCACCCATCCAGCCCCTCTTCTTCTTTCCTCCACGTTTCTCCTCATGCATCCACAAAAAAAAAAGCCTTAAAAGCGGTGGGTGAGAGGGTGACGCCGTGACGCTGGAAGAATTCTGGTGGTGCCGACCTTCTGTTTGGATTGTCGAGTGTGTTTGGGGAGGGTCAAAGTGCACCGGCGCTGACATGCTTTTCGTTGAGAAAGGAGCTTCCCCTCTCACCCCCCCTCTTTTTTTTTTTTTTTTTTTTTTTTTTTACAACAACTGATAGGGAGTGCTTGAGTCTCCATTGGATTTTTTTTTTCATTAGCTTGTGTGTCTGCACATGCAGGGAGGAGGTGCCACACTGCCATCACAGCTCTTAATGATCACATTGGGTTAGATAATGACTAGCCGTGCCAGTGTGCAGCGAACACCTGTGGTACACCAGCCTTTTATGGATGTGGTAGAATGCCCTGGAACGTGCAACAGAAGAAGAATCTCATTCATGCTAATATCTTTTTTTTTAAATACCCCCTCCTTCCTCTGGCGTATCAATAATCAGACAGCAGTAGTAGAAAATACTGGCACCTTCCTCGTCAGCATATTTCATTTTGAACGTAAACAAGATTTTTACGTCAGCTTGGGTTGTGATGGCTCCTACATCCTGGAATATTTAAATTTCCATAATAAGATATTAACAAAAAATATATCAAACTATCAACATTCGCTCAGCCACGTACAATATATTCTGCAGATGTTGTTTTACAGCAGCAGCAGCAGCAGTCTTGTTTTTGTGTCCAGCTTGTCTTAATACAGTCAAGGGAATTTCAGAATGCAGATAATCTGTTCAAAATGGCTCAGATGGGAAGGAGGCACTTGTGTGTGCTAAACACATAATGGGGGAGTTTAAGGTGATAAAACTCCAGTCAATGTATTTTTAATCTACTAATTAAACTTTTAATTGTAGGGGGATAAGCTCCAAGGAGGCGCGATTATGTGTGTGTTTTGGAAGGCGAGGCGAAGTCCGCTAATGAGGTGATCGTCCGCTTGTTTTTGTCGTTAAAGGTGGTGGATTCATAACTGCCTGCGAAAGGTGAGGGGAGGTTTTTAAGAGTGCAGGCAGAAATAAATTCATCTACTAATCTGCGGATTATGGTGGGATTTGAAAAAAAAGAAAAAAAAATTGTTGGCAAGATTACTTAAAATATGCACAAGGCTAATAAAATGTAACCCCTTTACCCTGCAATGTGGAGCAGCGTTAGATTTTCTCTTCTTTTTTTTTCTTCCTCTAGTTGATGAACCAATTCCAGTGGAAAACAGATTAAGAGTAAATTCCCATGTTAGCTCTTTAACCAGCTGTTAGAAACCTATTTACACACAATAATAATACGCCTCTTATAAAGAGACAGCTGTCAACTTGTGTACAGCACTAGATAACATTTCATGTGAACAGCTTGTCCCTCCGCACATGGCCTGCACCTCACACATGAGCACTGAATTGCCCACCATTGTGTAGGTGATTGTGGATGGAGTTTTTATTGTGCTTCATATTTCAGCATAAAGAAATATGATCGGTAAAGCAGATTTAAATATATCGTAGTATAATTTCTATTTTCTTTCAGTCATATTTACCAGATATTAAGTAATTTTCTGATTGCCTTTTAAATAATCATTTCTCCAACATGTGTGGACATTATTTTAGCAGGTCTTCCCCCACCCTACCCCACTATTCTCAGTATTATGTATTCATTCCACTCCAGTGAGAGGCCAGTGTGTCAGCAGTGTTCAGGGTCAATTCCAAAAGTGAACAAATTGACTCATGGAAGTGAATTGTCAATTGTCTTCCTCCCTCGAGGGGTCAGAGTGAATGGAGTGCCTTGTTTGGACAACTGTCCACGAGGTGAGATGAGTGGCCTTCGCCGTCCAGCCAGAGGGGACGGACTGATGGACGGGCGGACAGACAGGCAGGCAGGCAGACTGTGCGACCAAATGAAGTAGCAGGCAAACAGATATGCTAAGAGGGGAATGTGGCAGTGTTGAGTCGGAAAACAATGAAATCTAGTCACCCTGACATTACGGTTTGATTGAAATAATGACCTGCAGTTCACCGTGGCTGTCAGCTCGGTGTGGAGTCACTGACACAAGGAGGAAGTGGTGGTTGTAGTCTTTCCATAGTCAGACCAATTCTGCATGAATCACAGCTGATTTAATAGATCAGGGTTGAAATATTACATCTAGATTATTGCTGTACGTGTTCCTGTACTTGAATTGACTACTTGAATACTTTGGTACAGGAGTGTTCCAGGATGATTATTCTACAAACTGGTTTTCCTGCATCGTAGCCTGATTCCAGCAGGTGTCAAAAAATCTCACTTGGTTTGGAACCTACTTAAGTGGAACAACCTACCTCAAAGTCCAAAATTAATCCCACAAAATTTCAAAGTTTGTTTTTTTGTGAATGAACCAGTAAGGAGAGATTAGCCTGTATTATTCTGAATGTCTTCCTTATATATATAGGGCCCGACTGATAAATTATTTGACTTTTATTTTCAGCAGATATTGTACATGTTGTCTGATATACGTCAATCTGTAAACTTTCTCATACAGACAAAGATGCTTGGAGTAATTGAGAAATGGTGCCACTACATAGTTTGTACAGCAGAGCAGCTCCATTGTTTACAATACTGTCTGCAGCACATGTAGCTGAGCCACAACTGAGCAGAAAGTTTTGCAGAGTAAAGCTTTGTCTTCATGTTAAGCTGCTAACTAGTTGGTGAAATACTGTGCTGCAAAGTTAATAAACTATGACCCAATCATGTCCCCTTTTAATTACAACTAGCATATATATATTTATCCATATAAACAGTATTGGTGGATACATTGATATCAGAATTTCTTACTCCCTGATATCAGAATTGGCCTGAAAAATCCAGTATTGGTCAGGCTCTGCATATATACTCTGTTAAACTTGCTTTTTGTTAACATGATATCATTGTTCAGAGGCAGTAAAATGGTTATTTTTTTATTAGAAAATAACAGTACCATAAACATTTAGAGAATTACAAATGTATTTTCAGATGGGGAGTTGTTGTAATTGTCTGTCCCTTGGCCTGTCGAGCAAATGTCAATTTCAGATATTAACAGTGAACCTGAAACCTGAAGTACAGCAATAATGAAAGTCAAGATTAGAGGCTGGCATCACGAAGCACGGGTGGCCTTTGTGTCATGTGATGCACGTCACAGTGCACTTTAGAACCAGGAGGCTTTTATCTCCTCTTTACTGCCTCATCTATCTTTATTGGCTGCCACACTTTGCATATTTCAAATATCAATAAAGATAAATTTCCAGCTTCGTCATTACAGATGGCATCAAGTGGTTAAGATTTCAGGACGTGTCCTTTTAGTGTTGTGATGGTTTTAGCTAATCTCCCTTCCGTGGGCGGCTAGCTTGGACTATGGCAGTCAGTAATTAAGTAGCCAGCGCACGGCTCGGGAGCATTTTCTTGGTGATGAATCCAGTTTTGCATGCTTCTAAAAGCCCTTTTGTCTGCTGTGGATGACCCCTACTGTTGTAAGGCCTGTATCTGTCTCTGCTCAGGCAGGCAGGCAGGCCTGCAGTGAGGATGCAGCAGCTGGCCGGGGCCCAGGCACAGGAATGCTGTGTGTGCTGTTTAAACAGTGGCTTGTCTCAGTGCAGGCCTGGAGAACTGGAGGGAAGGAAGTTGCTGCATGTTTACATAGCTGAATTGTCCGTTGGGCCCCCCCAGTGTCTAATGCACTTCTGTTCAAACATTCACAAGTGTGGAGATGACCCCCACTGATGCCGGTGTTCACAGCTCTGCCTTCACACCATCTCTCTCTGTCTGAATGTGTGTGTGAACAATGAGGACTCGTAGCCACTACTTTCTTTCCTACTGTGGATGTTTGCTGCTTTAACCTGCAGGCTTGAATGATAAATGAAAAGTATTACAAGGCTCTATTTATCACACTGAGACATGAGGGAACGGCAACAATAAGAGATGTACAGACAGATGAAGAGATAGAAGGCAGCTCATTGATCTAACCAAGGTCCTGTCCAACAAGGAGCCAGACATTGACATACGGCGAAGTCGTCAAGCTAATTGTTGTTTGAATTACCTGTTATGATCCGATGACAAATCTCTCACACTCCTGCCACCAGAGCGGAAAATGTATCCGGGGATTGGCATGATCTTTGTGAGTGTGTAAACCTGGCTTCAACAAGATGGATAAATGCAATTATTGGACAGACCTGGAGAGGAGAAAATCCATTTAAAGCCCGTAAAGCTAAGCAGGGGCCGTGGTTAATTCATTTGGCCAATTTACGGGTGATGTACGAGTGTCAGGGCACATTAGTCAGGCGGGGGAAGAGGTGAGTGTGTGTTGGCCCAGTGCTGGGTGGATGTCTATTTTTTTATTTTTTTGGAGGAGTGGGGGGCTACATGTGAAGATGCTCTTTGGTTGCAGAGCAGTCTCCTTGAGACCTGGTTTCCTCACTTCCCTCCACTCCACACCCCTTGCCGTCTCAGCGGACAAAAGCAATGGAGCCTGGACATGGAAATGACAAAAAGATGCACTGAGTGCACTGAGTGGGAGGGAAGCGGGATTGCTTTGCAAATGAGGTGGAGAAACGTGGCTGTGGTCTGCTGGGCAGCAGAGTGAGTACCAGCATGCTTTGCTGTACCAAGAGCTCAATCAGGTCCTGTCGGCAACCCCCACATCCTGCAAGTTAAATGACTGCTTTTTCTGTATGCAGCAGGTGCAGCCACACTGTGACCAGTGTGACCACCCAGCTTCTGGTTACAGAGACAATTTATCAAGTAGAGTCTCTATAAACATTTTAATCTCTCTGTAATTAGAAGACAGTAAGAGATGATGACCAAAGCTGAATGAAAAGTAATGAATAAAGTGTTGCTAAAGAGTGTATGTTAATGTTTATGATGACCCCAACTGACTTTGATACTGTCTCTGAACTCTTAAGTTTCAATGTGAATTATAATTACACTGTGGATGTGGTTATTCTTAGACTATGACCAGCTCACCTGAGAAATCTCTCCTTTTGGCTGAGCAGTGTTTGCCTCACTCACTGGCAGTCTCATCTCAGTTACTTTTAAAATGTTGTTCTGGAAGCTCTTTAGTTTCTCAATGCTTCAGGGTATTTTTGTCTGTGTTTCTCGTATAGCGAACACTGATTTCTGTTTATCAACTCTTGCAGTGCTTTAACATTATATGGCTTTACTCTGCTTAGTCTGTTACACAGCCATTGTCTTGGCGGAGCAAAACCACTCAACGGTTACACAAGCTGAGTGGTATGCAAAAACAGTGGTTAGAGCGTAGCCGGGCGGGTGAGAGGCGTTGAGGGAAGCTTTTGGTTTACAGCTTCAAGCCACAGCCTGAATCAGGGCAGGGTTTGCTATCAGACGGAGAGACATGAGAGGCTAAGACCTCTCTCACTATGATGCAGATGCTTTTTAAGTGGCTGGGATCATACTGAAGTGCCTCTTGGTTTAGTAGATTTGGATTGCTTGTGTGTGTGTCTGTGTGTGTGTGTGTGTGTGTGTGTGCTTGCAGTCTGTGTCAGAGAAAGTGTGCGTTAGCATATGTCACCTGACTGCCAGGCAGCCGTCCTCAGGAAACTAGAGTCAGTGTGAATGCCGAGGCTTGTCAAAGACAGGTGCCAGCACTGCCGCCCATGCCTGCCATACAGCAGCTGGGGAAAGACTGCAAGGCCCACGGTCCATTGTGGGCCATTGGGAGACAGCATCAGCTAGAATTCCCTGTCAGTGGGGGGTGAGATGGGCAGGCCTCCCCTGCAGTCCTGTGGCTTAAAGTTGAGACATTCTGTATGTGCCTGTGCATGCACCTTCTTCAGCCACCGGGTCTACCATACATACTTTATGTGTTCTTGCCTTTGCATCTTTGTAGGGAAGAATTTTCAGGTTAGATTTACACATTGTACAAACATCCAATCTGATCTGCAGTTGCATCGTGCTCTCTCACTGAGAATCAAACACCAAATGGCATGCGATGGGCAGTTGGTGCGTCTGCAGCGTTTCAAATTTTGAGATGAGCAACAGATCTACACACATGCTGTCATTACATCACTGTTGATGTGAGACCACAAGGGGCATGCCATGGCTTTCAGTGTTAAATATATTCCACTATGTAACATCTGTTGCCTAATTACAAAACAAAGAATAACTATGAAATGCTTTCTAAAGACTCCTGGATTTGTGATCCAGTTGCAGCAGTTCATCTTGATTACCCTGCATAGACTGCAGACTAACAGAAATGTCATCATGTAAAAATCCCCTTCTGCAAGTGTTTTAAAGCCTCTGAATTTCTACAGCCTTGTGGACACTGTCATATTAAACAGTAGTGCAGGTTCTCTCCTATGCAGAGGCACAACTGGAGAGTCGAACAGGAAACCTCCCCCGTCCTCTCGGGGTATTGGGGTTGTAGATGTGCCTGGGAGCCATTACTCTAAGTCCTCTGAGCCTTCTAGGGGAAGTTTCATGGTCCCTTTTTTTTCTACACTCGCCTTTGGGATCACTTTGAGTCCTGAAAATTGAAACTTCTGTGCTGTAAATGTGCAGATCTAGTCATCATTTTGTCCTGATCTGCTCGATTGCTTCTTCCCAGATGATTGCCCCCCTACACCACCACCACCACCACCACCTTCCTCATGGGAGAACAACTGCTGGCTGCCATCTATAGGCAAGCGGAATTCCTCACCCTGACTCAGAATTTGAAAAAAAAAAAAGACGTGGAAGTTTTCTATATGCTCCCACAGATCATTTTACATCAGTAGACGTGCCTCTCAACACAACTGTTCCCAGTTAGTGGCGAGCCTCCAGACTTATTACAGTCACCAGTAGGGCAAAGTTTTTCAGCACCACTGCTTGTACTTTCATACTACGTGGCTTTGGTGTAACGTTATAGCCAGTGAACCAACCTCCTAATCTACTTCCCTTTCTGCTTTGGTAAATTTAGATTTAAATATTGGCCTCAGCTGTACATTATGTAGTCTCCTGGCATGACACATAAAGTTGTGGTTTAATATGTCACCCATAGGTGAAGGCAGGAGTCACCCCAACGAAGCTGGAGAATTTACAGCCATGTCGACCAAAGCATTATCTGTTTTTTGTTTTGCCTGAGCACCAGGTTTTGGCAGTTAAAGTTAACATTTGCGGTAAACCTCACACATTCAGAAATCATATCGGTGAAAGCACTTAATGCTTGACATTAATGAGTCGGGTCAGTTATTTAGCTCTGTGGTCGTGTTAAATCATAAACAGGCTGAGAGGGGTCTCACTAACAGCCAGCGAAGAGCAAAGAGCAACATTCAGACCTGAACTCGAGCAAAATCTCGTTTCTTGGCGAGCTCGCTCAACTATTGGAGCTTCCTGGCCCGAGATTGAGATGCTGCGGTCTGAGACTCTGGGAAAGTCAACTTCTAATTGTTCACAGAAGCCATTGGCAGGAGGAGCTAAGAAATGATGAGTGAGGCATCGGCTCGGAAACAGGGGTGGATGCTGAGATGAGACAGCTCACGTTTGCTATTCGGGTTTTTTCAGGAAAACAGTTGAGCCCACTGGGATTCTCCCCAATGACAAACTGGTTGTCCTAAAGAGAGAGTAAAAAAAAACAACAAAAAAACAACTCTAGAAAACCCAACTCTTTCTTTCTTGGCACTCTTTTGAGAAACAGACACTTTCTTCACGTTTTAAATTGGCCTTGTCGTGCGGTTTCCTCAACTGGGCTGCAGGGAGCCGACGGTTTCCACACAGGCCAATGTTCTGTACCAGTTTTGGTTTCGAGAAAAATAAGGGTCTGCTTTTTCTGGCACCGATCACAGTGGTATTAAACTTCCAATTTCTCCCAAAAGCTAACACAGTCGCGCTTGTATTCTTCACGCCTTTTTGATCTCGGTCACAGTTGCTTGGCACGAGGCACATCTGCCTCTCTGTCCTGACATCGGCGCGACCCCGTAACTCCCCCCCTCCTCCCGCTTGTATCACAAATCCAGTTTTCGCAGTGTTTTTCTGCGTGCCATATTTCAGCAAATAACATCAGTAATGATTCAATTGGGCATAAAGTAATTGAGAGGCGGCCTGCTTGCCATCTGTCTGGTGAGATTACTACTTTCTGTGTAATTAAACGTGTGACCTTGCGGCCGTGGAGGGAGGTGCCAGTGGGCAGCCACTGCCAAAGAGCCAGGCTGTCTTATTTGAAGTCAGGGGAGGCTGGCTGGGAGGGGGTAGAGTTGTTGTGCGGTTTTAAAAGTTTAGCCCAGCTGCTAAAGATAGCGTAGGCTGATGTGAGTTGAGCTTAAGTGGCACTCTTTACATGGATGCATCCTGTGTTTGTGTGTTCACGTATGCGCACACAGGCCATGTCAAAGCCCGAGTCGCCGAACCTCAGTCAATTTAGCGATGCCAGAGGAGCCCTGCTGAAGTCGGTGTGATCCCTGTGTGCATACAGTGTAACCAGAAGAGGATAGAGAGACAGGGGTCAGGGAGTGTATGTTTGTGTGTGTGTGTGTGTGTGCTGGTGGGGTCACGATGGGCTGAATAGAGGCTGCTGTTTTAACTCTGATTTTATGTGTGGTTTTGTTTGGACTCCTGAGGTTTGGTTTCCCTTGGACAGTGTCCAGAGACTACAAGGCCTGCTTCTCCTCAGCTCTCGTGTGAGGCCGACGTGAAGGGCCCTGCAAAGCCCCGTGATTGGATTTCAGTCCTGATCTGGTTGTTTTGCGTTGTAAACAGGACATTAAAGGCAGGCGAGATGGTGAGCTAATGAGTTTTTGTGTCAGCGTGTGCAGTGGGTTAGGCGGCGGCGGCGGCGGCGGCGGTGGGGTGTTTGTGCGTTTTTTTCGGCTTCATCCCCTGCATCCTCCAATGTGGTGTCGCACACCCAGCGAAGAAGAGGAACTAAAACCCCCCGTAGTATCCTGATGACATACTGTACTCACACAAACACACAACTGAAAGAGACATCAGCGTGGTTTACTCAGTGTGGGCTGGATGGTGTCTTGCAATACTTCCGCCCAGAGCTTTGGGAAGGGAAAAAAAAAATCCCTCTTGTTCCCCCAAACAAAAATAACCATTTTAATTACTATGGTTGTGCTATGGTGGAGCCACAGCATGGCTGGTAGGACCCGGCTGAGGTGGCACTGGCCGCTGGGGATGGGGACGAGGTCTGGGCCGGCCTCCAGGGAAATTACAGGGTGGTGTGGGGGTTGTTGAGGGAGGGGGACTGAGTCCGTCCTCCATTCCCTGCTGTCAGCCCAGAGAGCTTCTGTTTGCAGCTAGAGAGCTTCTCTCCGTTTCATCTTCACCCTCTGGAGATAATTGGAGTTGTACTCTGTGTAAACATGTTTTTTTTGTTTCAAAGTTAAGTTTCAGCGTTTCAGTCAGAAGACCTGCGTATCTGCCCAGCATGCAGAAAGAAAGTTTTTTTTCATTCAGCTACATTTTTAAAGTGAACTCAATTTTTATTTTCTGTTGTTTCTTACATTATTATGCTTCTGTTTTCTCTCTAACCTCTTCAGCCATCTCTCGTCTACCCTTTTCTCTTTTTTTTTTACCCGCCTCCCTCCCTTCCACCCAGCAGTCCCTCCCGTCTCTGCCTCTCCTCTCTCAGTATGTGCTCTGATTACCTCTCCAAACTGGCAATAAGTTGATTGCTTTACAGAGATGATGTAAGCCTCTGCCCTAGGGTACATCAGGTTGGATTTCTCCCGCTTTATCTTGTAAAGCCTAAATTAACAGCTGGTTTGGTTGGAGTTCTCCTGGATCTGACTAAAGGATTAGGCTTGGTTCTCATGCGAGTCAATCCGGTTTGATTTATTGCAGGTCTATCAAAAAAGATCAATGGGAGTCCTTTTGAAAGTAAATCCTTAATCGCTCTTTGCACTTACGTGTCATCATTGTGAATTTTTTTCCCTCCCTTCTATCTCTTGCTCTCTTGCGCTCTCCTTTCTACATTTCTCACTCCCTAATTCTTATTCTTTCCTTACACTGCTGCCCTGTCTGTTTTTATTTTTTTCTCTCCTCCTATACCCCACCCAACCCAATCTGTGGTAGCTATCTGCCCTGTCGATGGTATCTTGGCGAATTGCTGGATAGATTTTTTCTCTGTTCTCATTAGATGTCCATTGGGGCGAGGCAGCAGCCCCGAGTGGAGCTTTAGCATCCTCTGGTTGTGATCACAACCGGAGTAAGACCCTGCTGCTGCCACTCACCTAAACTTGCCCTTTTTGTTTTCCCACCTAAAGCCTGTCGCTCACCTCTGGAGCTAAAGGTGGCACATAAAGTTGAAGAATTCATGTTTGGTTCTCCAAGTTGATATTAGGGAACACAAGCTCCTCTTTTGAGGCTGAAATAGTCCTACTGGTGAAGTTTGTAGTATGAAGCTTGCTTAAATGTGATGCTTCCTCAAAAATCAGGGAATCCACTGCTTGACCTTTCACCTTCTGATGACATTTGGTTCTTCAAATTTCAGTTCTCTTCTCTTTAGTTTTGGAAGAGTGAGTTTATAGAAGTGACACATTGGCACATTGGCAGATCTTCGCTTTTCAGAGACACTGTTGAGTTGTTGAGTTGAGTGATTGTGTTAATGAGACACAAGTTTTTTACTCAATATTGCTATATTGCCCTAGATCTCCAGTGTTTGATGGGCTTGAGTTGTTCTTGCTTAGATTCATGCTATCATGAAGCATTTGCTAAAATGAGTCCAGTAACATAATACCAACTTTCACTCTGGAATGCTTATTTTCTTGCACATTCAATTTCACATGCGTCGCTGTCGACAAAACTCTCAAACAACACCCTGCAGCATGCAGCATATTTTCTTCCAGACATACATAAAGCGACTTGGCAGCTCCTGCTCTCTTACTCCCCACTTTTTCTTCTGTCTCTTATTTCTCCATCAACAGGCCTCATTATGTATTATCTACAGTATATCACCAGCACCTCCTCCACTCCTCGTTTTTCCCCCTTTCCCTCCTCCATCTCTCAATGCCCTGACTCTCGAGGAATCTGTATCTTGAAAAACGTACAACCAACACCACTGACAGAAGACTAGATGGATGGACAGGCCGCTTTGATGGTAGCCCTTCTTCCTTGCCAACATCCATATTTATCTTCGGAGTCCCCGTTTTCGCTCCGACGTGGGGGCGAAGTGAGGTGAAACGGGCTCGTGCCGTGAATCCAGGTGTGCTCGGCAAAGCTGGTTGGCTGGCAGACCTGGGGAAAAGGAAGTGTGGGAGGGGCTCCGGAGGTGGGAGACTGGGAGTGA
>OMNN01052026.1:18581-35505 GCA_900302755.1 Chromis chromis | reverse complement strand
CACACACACACACACACACACACACACACACACACACACACACACACACACACACACACACACGCACACACACACACACACACACACACACACACACACACACACACACACACACACACACACACACACACACACACACACACACACACACCAGTTCTTTGCTTTGTAGATGGCCTTCTAGTTAATGAACAGTTTATTTGCTCCTCACTTGTGCCCAGAGTGGCAGAAGACAACACCAGCTTCCATATTTTTATCCAACCAACACCAAAAATACTCGATTTATAATTACATAATAAAGAGACAAGCATCAAATTCTGACATTAGAGAAGCCTGCAACAGAGAAAGTTTGTTTTTACAGAACAGTGGAGCTGAACAATTAATCAATTTCAGCTATTTTGATTTGAAACGACGCAATTAGCAAAACACAAAAGCTGCAGTTTAGTATGGATGTTATGCAGCACGTCTCATTTTACATCTATTACAGTGAAGCTTAAAAAAAAAGTATATCGCAATATCTCTCGCAAATATCACAGTTAGATACTACGGTGGCCCAGAAGGGTCATCGCAACTGCAAAAGCCACAACGGAATTGCACAGCGGTCGGAAGAACAGGCTTTGTTTCCAGGGGACAATATTTTCTGACAGACTATTTTGATTGCGGGAGAGTTTAATGAGATGTAAGTAAAATGTTGCTGCTCGATGATTGTGATTAAAGTGTTTTCACAAATCATCAATGTTGGTCACCGTCTTGAAATTAATCACAATCATCAAACAGCAGCGTTTTACTTGCTTCTCATTAAACTCTCCCGTAATCAACATAGTCCGTCAGAAAATATTGTCCCCCGGAAACAAAGCCTGTTCTTCCGACCGCTGTGCACTTCCGTTGTGGCTTTTGCGGTTGCGTTGACCCTTCTGGGCCACTGTAAGATACTGTCCCCAAATCCTGCTTTCTTATCAGACTCGTTAATAATTGATTGTTAAAATAGTTTATCAAGTTTTTCTTAATTGACTCCGTTGAGCTACGTCGTCTCCGAAGTGTCCTGCCGTAATTGCCGACATTCGTTAACAGACGAGCGTAATAAGTGTTGACTTGAAATGCGATCGCACAAACTCCTGCTGCTGTGATTTTCAGTCTCACGTTGGAAACTGGGTGGCCAAGTGGAAGCCTGTGCCAGCATTCATAATGACATTATCTGCTCATCTCCTGAAAGCATCAGCGACAGGGAGAAACTGAATGAAGGGTTTCGTCTGAGAGAGTCTTCAGTGTTGTTCCTTTTTAAAGTCAGGCTAGAATTATGTAGGGAGGAACTGGCAAATATACAATCATCATCTGTTAGCAGATCTTGCATGGAGTTAATTTAAAGATCAAGAATGATTAGCGTACACATTTAGCTGTCTGTCATGGGTACAGAGACATATGACCCACACTGTGCACAATTAGACCACAAATATTCTGAGGCTGATACTGATGTTTTTCCTCATGATGAAACCAGGGTATGAATCGGTCTGCTGTGTCTCTCAGTGCATCTTTTATAGCGTTATGCACAATATCTCAGGCACCACAGATGGGTTTCAGGGAATGATTTATGCCTCTGTTCTGTTGTTGCATTTTCTACACTATGCTAATTTGCCTCGTGCAGACACCGCAGTGTTTATTAGTTTTCAGGATTTATGCAAGTCACCGCTCCACTCCGGCACATTCTACATTCCCCCGGCTGCACTCTGAGGGCACCGCAGTGTAAATGTCGACATTATGTGCAACATCTTGAGTGCCATGAGTGAGATTTCAAACGCGTCATTACTTATTTATTTGTAAAATGGCTGAGTAAAGTGTACAAATGTGCAGTGGCCTAAAAGTTGGCGAAGCAGGTTTGTCCCTGCCTCATGTCATAGCATTTGACTGAAGTACTATTCCCTTAAAGTGCACAGAAGGCACTCTGCAGACGTTGATGTGACTTAACCCTTTAAGACCTGAGCCTCAAAATGTCCGCCTGGTATTTTTTTCTTATTTTGATCACAAAAAGGTAAAAAAAAATGTCCTGTGAGTGCTGGTGCCCATTTTTTGTGGCGCTTTATAGCCAATATTGTGTCATTACGGTCATTTTACGGTAATTTCATCCAGCGGATTTCTGGGGGGGGGCACGAATGAAATTACTGTAATGACTGTAATGACAATGTCGTTGCGCTTTACAGCCAATATAGTGTCATTACTGTAATTTTATGGTAATTTCATCCAGCGGATTCCTGGGGGGGCATGAATGAAATTACCGTAATGACTATAATGACAATGTCGTTGCGCTTAACAGCCAATATAGTGTAATTACGGTAATTTTTCAGTTTCATTCGGGGCACGAATGAACAAATGAAATTACCGTAATGACACCATATTGGCTGTAAAGCGCAACGCCTCAGCTTTCAGAAACCGTTTGATTTTTTTTCTGATAACACAAACGGTGAGATTTACGGTATTCCAAAGTGCGTTACCCCGAATGTGTCGCCGATGACGCACTAGGACTTAAAGGGTTAAGAAGGTTTTAGTTCTGTTTAAAATGTTCATATCAGTTTATGACTTCATGCAGGATGTTGGGCACGAGTTAAATCATGCAAAAAGACTTATTCAAATCTAAGCCACTATAAAAATAATATTTTTCATGACCAAGTTTTCTGTCCTTTGATGTGCAACAAATTACAGATTCCCTAAATTAATCACTGCCTGCAAAATATGAATCTGCCGTCATTTGATTTTGCTTGTTTTAGAGTGAGATAAGGATTCATTCTCATGTCCTGCCAAAGCCTCAGAAAAGCCCTCCATGGGGACTACAGCCCCATGTCCTGCACCCCCCCTAGTCTTTCATGTTATGACTAGGTTCTGCAGTTCTATAATTAGCCGGGTTTTTGGGTCGGCCGTAGCGCTGCAACTGAACCAGCCGCGATGCCAGACTCTTCATTATGCAAAACGTGTTTTGTGTGCAAAGGCCTAATTGATTCTGAATGAAGCATGCATTATTGATGAGCCAACACGAGTCTTTCTCTTTTCGCCTCTGTTCCCTCTCTGTGCATGCAAGATGCTCGTTAACTTTATGCATCTCCTTTTCTTCTCCTATGGTTTCATAATCACTCCATCTGGTCTGCTGCATTAGTATCCAAACAGGGGAAGCTCAACAAGAAGGGGGTTTATTATAGAAGACATGACAAGAGTTACTCCTGACCCCACGTCGGCCACGGGGCAGGCCTTTAGTAAACCTGTAATCTTCAAAACCAAATCTGCTTTGCCGTAAGTCTATTTACCTCCAGAGACTCTGCAGCTCACAGAGTGTGGATGTCAGGGAAGTAGTTAAGAGTACGCACTGCTAACACTTCTCCATCCGCCATTTTGTTTAGGTAATTATTAATAAGCGTGTTGTTTAGGAATTTAAAAGGTAGCACTGGATTAAGTGATGATGATTTGATAGAGTCTGTGCAAAAACATATGAGCTGTCCCTTTGAGAGTCTTTTATACGTGTTATTGCCTTACATGAATCATTGGATCATTAGCTTATGTTGAATATCACCAATACTGGCATTTGTACGTCAAGATGCATAGTGACTAGTTACTAAAGTTAATTTTTAATTTCTGATGCTGTTCATTTGTGCTGAAAGTGCAGCTTTGATATGACAATTAAGAACTAAATGGATATGGGTAACAATTATTCCTTCTTTTTTAAACTCCAGACCAGAGGAAGTGTCATGTAGCAGTGTAGGGGGATGCATAGAGGGCCTGTTGACTGTGATGACATTGGTTCAAGGTCTTCAGTCGGAAATCCTGGTGACGTTTTGTAGCGCAGTATTTCTGCTCTGTAGCCGACCGAGCAAACAAAAGGACTTTTCCCAACAGGGATCAATAAAGTATCACATTGTCACTATTACTGAGCCACACAGGCGGTGGGACACCCAACCCCAGCAACGGTGGAGTCATGCGCTACGCATTGAGCCGCACTGGAATCCAATCCCCTTAAACTGGCAGTGCCCAATAGCCACTGTCAACTTGTTCCGGAGAGGAAAACCATGTATATGTCAACCTCTGATCACTGCACCAGCGGCCGACTCCACTCCACCCTGATAGGGTGTCAAATGCTAAGGCGCTCTCCCGGCTAATCCTGTGTCACCTCTTTCCCCTCGCTGCTCTTAAAATACCACAACTTCTGTGCGGTAAGTCTGCTGTTACACGGCAGCACAATGATAAGCCTGCAGATGACATAACTTGCTTTTTCTAACCAGTTTGGACACTGAAAATACCTGAGAAGCACTTATCTGTCATGGGGCAATTTCCTTTGACGTTTTGTGTAGTGTTAACCACACAGGAAAGATCAGTACATCACGCTCCGGCAACCAGTTAAGAGTTACTCATCTGTGGTTTTTATGCCATGCACCGATTATTGAAGGTTTGTAATCGGACAGTAACTTAAGCATGACTTCCATTCTTTGCTGTCAGAAGTCAAAATCCATCTCTTAATATCCTTTAAATCAAAAAAATGAAGGGTTTTGTGTAGTCTGTTTGCATTTTCACCTTTAAGTAACTTATTTCTCCACAATTTTCTACATGAGAAATGAGACAAAAGTACAATCCAGGTTCAAATGCTTTAAATGTTTTTGCCCAAGAGTAAACCAAACGTCTTTCTAATAATTAATACTCTTACACTGAAATATTTCCTTTTTTTCTGACTTTGACATTTAGTTATTGCATCAAAAAAGACTAATTGAACTATTTAGACATAAGACGTCTATACAAAAGGGGCTTTCAGTTTCTTTCTAATGATCAGCCTCAGTCAGGAGCTGAACCCTCGATGTCTCGGCCTTAAACTAAGCTTCCAGTTTGCACGTCCGGCTTGCCAACCATCGTCTTCCTTTGGCATCCCTCGTCGGTGCTGCAGGACAATTCCGGTCGATTGCTCGCTGGCCCAGGGCATCTCCCTCTCAGCTGTAGGATCTCCATCCCTTCACCCCCACCTCTCCGCAACAGGGACTCCTCATTGGCTCCCGTGTTAGTGTTCGGCCTCACTCTGCCAGCAATCAGACTCGGGCTCAGTGGACACTGCAGTGTTGGATGAGATGGGATGCGGATGTGAGTGCTGAGCAGGAGCCAATAGCGCACACACAAACACACAGCCATGCAGTGTCTCTGGATGGCATTGTTTATTTAAGAGCCTTTGTGTTATGCTCAAAGGTTTGATGCATGACTTGAAAGAGGCTGCACCCGTAAAACACACGAACCCAAGAGGTTTCAGTTGTTGTGTAAGGTTCACAGAAACTGGTTTAAGTGACCTGCTTTTTTTCAAAGTGAGTGCATTCTGCTTTAACTTCTCATCCACACATAGATTTCACCCAAACCTCTATGAATACAAGAATAGCATTTTGTATTTGATTTCTATAACATAGAATCATACAGATTGATGCATCTGTAACCTTTTGTGTTGTGGCTGCAAAATTATGTATGTTTTTTTATTCATATTTGAATTTTTGGCCACTTTTTTTAGTTCCCTTTATTTTTGGAGTGCACATGTATGCAAACAACGCAACCAGACTTTACCAGAACACATTGCATTGTCAACTACGAGTAGAATATGCATGTTATCTGTATTAGTTAGTAAGTTTAATGTGGAATTCCTGGTAAAATGAGCAACATATTGAAATACATCTCTGTGCAGATAATAATAATAATAATAATGATGATAACTGTATTTGTATAGCGCTCTTCATACATGGTTTGCAGCTCAAAGCACTTTACAACAAGGAACAAGGTAACACTTAAAACACTTAAAACATTAATAAGAAGGACCTATATGTCTTGCCTACACTACCACAAATGGCACTACCATCACCTACCCCAGCCTCTCACCAACTGCACCGTGTAATCCTCGTTAGTATAGTGGACAGTATCTCCGCCTGTCACGCGGAAGACCGGGATTCGATTTTGGGGGCAGTGGTGGATATAGATTATTATTATAAAAGTAGGGATGGGGTACAAACCCTGGTTCGGGTAGGGGGTAGAAAGTATAGCGAGTGCTGAAGGTGGAGGTTTAACTGAAGGTGGAGGTTTAACTGCCTCGTCTGACATTTCCTTCACTATCCTCCTCAGCTTCTGCCCCTAAGTCTGCACATCTAAGAAAGTTTAAAGGCCAACGTAAAGAGACATGTTTTAAGCATTCTTTTAAAAAGATCTGGTGAGTTGGCTTCCCTGATGTCTAGAGATAAGATGCGTAACTAAAGAGTACAATTGTCTCATTTAAAAACACATTTTATTCTGAAGCTGGCATCCTGGTTACATAAAGTTTATTAAAAAATAAAAAAACAGTGCCAGAATTCAAACTTTTGTTCTTTCTAAGTGCACAAGAATGGTGAAGACTAAACAAAACACTCCTCTGGCCTGTCCTGACACTGGCCCATGTGAAGGACATGTTAGCATGCAAACTATCCGAGGAATTCACATTCACAGTTTGCAGACAATGAGTATATTACACTTTAAAAGCATGAAAGCTTCACGATGAAAGACGTTTGTGAGTGTATCGAAAATTTCAATAGCTCAAGCATGCGTTAAGACTTAAGTAACACCAACATCCATCCAAGAATGCAAGGACTTTTTGCATGAATGCACAGTGCTACATTTCAGTTTAGGTTCCAATCCATCACTTTCATTGAACATCGTCATCTCTAAGGCCCAGAGTCGAAGCCGTTCATTGTACAGTCTTACCTGCTGCTGTCGATTGGCAAGATGTGCTGGCAAGATCTTTCAGTTTTGTTCTTCCTTGTATCAGGAGATTTTATAATATCAGCAGCCTGCTTGAACAAACATTATTACCCATTATTATTATCTCTAAAGTACACGAGCATATCTGACTGCACGGATATCTGTGTTATTACTGTCATTAGGAAAATGTGTGGTATGAAAATGAATCCTGTGCTCACTACAGATCACTAGGCCCTATTGTCTGTGGCTTTTCCTAGTAGCTGCCATTGTTTACCAAGGAAACAACTTTGACTTCTTTAGAAAACTATCTGAGGTGTTTTGGGGCCTCTAGTTAATAAACCTAGTCCAGAGTTGGTATGTCAGAATATAGACTTTAATGAAGATGTTAGTGGCGGTGTTGATGGGTGTTAATCCTGACAAAATCATCACCTTATTGCCTGATTTTATTTCCCCAAAAGTTGTATGTGATTATAATTTTCTTTATTAGATACAGAAAATTCAGTGCAGAAGCTGTTTTCCTGCATTCAAATGCAATAAAAGCACGCGTTCAGAAAGAATTAGATCCTGTTGGCGAACTTAATAATAATAATAATAATAATCTAACCTTTATTTACTGCATTTGACCCATCCTATTCAAAGTTAACCTTAACTATACATACGGGGAGCAGTGGACTGCTGTGGTGCAGCGCCCGGGGAGCAGTCAGGGGTTAAGGGCCTTGCTCAAGGACCCACAGTGGTGGTGACTGGGACAATGGTCGGTCTCACTTTTCCACCTCAACCTCTTGCCAGTCCGGGGACTCGAACCGGCAACCCACCGGTTACAAGTTCGCTTCACAAACCACTAGGCCACCACTGCCCCCTCTCAGAGCGCACATAAACATTCCTTGCAATATGTGGCTGTAGTCGAGAGGAAATTTTTATCACTGTCCGCTTATCGTCAACGGATTTAACAGATGTGAAAGTTGCACAGTATTATAGGTTGTTCTTGTGCTATTATGGCCCCATCTACACAAAGCCAAAACGCTTATAGTTTCAAAAACGTTCTTCATAAAGACGGAGCTGTTTCAGCTGTCCACACGAATTCACTTGATACGCCTGAAAACGATGTAAAACACATGCCAGGCCTGTTGGTGGCGCTGTGACGGCGTAACGGAAACAAGCGGAAACTGGCAGCGGGACTTTAGGCATGCGCAGAAATCTGTATACGATGTTACGTTCTATCGTTGGGTGGATCCAAAACAAAGTGCCGTATTGTGCTTTCCATATTTGTTTGGTGAACACGGTGATAATGCAGAAGAAGTATATTTTGCTGTAATAGCGATAATAGGGTGACTAGCTTCAGCAGTACACACGCAACACTGTACGGCGCCATTGTTGTAGTCATTTTCTGAGTTTGGCGCATGCGCATTTATCGAGAGGTGGAGCTATGACGCAAGCGTTCCAGAAAAAGATCGGATAGACAGAGCGTAACAACTGAGCCACCTAAACGCCGTTTTGAGATCTTTGCACTCTGGGACCTAGGTTCAGAAATGATCGTTTTCAGAACACCAAAACGCCAGCTTCGTGTGGATGATACACGGGTTTGATGATCTATTTGTGCGTTTAGGCCTGGGATCGTCTTCGTGTGGATGGGGCCTAAAACTGACCTCTAATGATGCGTCTACCATCTTCAAGATACTCTGACATACTGCACATCAGACTGGTTTGAGCCCGCTCCATCCCAGTCTCCTAAAAATATCTTGCCTTCCTGAATGGTGTTATAAACCAGTGGATTGTGGGTGCACAAAGCACAAACCACGCAAAGCATGCAGCATTATGTCTTACTGCATAATTTCTCTGCATGTTTACATCTGACCTGGAAATCCTCCGCACACTGCATATCCTTTTCCCAGCATCCAGCCACGTTTGGTCCATCTTGACCAAAGTCACTCCAAGTGCATCCCCTCGTCAGCTGTGCAGAAACTCAGCATTTTTACCAACTTTGCACGCCGTGTTAACTCAAACTACTCGTTTTAATCGTCCGTCTGCAAGGCCCGAAGCTGCAGCTTTCACGCTCACACTGTTTTACATCAAGTCAATTTTATTCACATAGCCCACCATCACAAATTTGTCTCAAAGGGCTTCATGGCACCGCGCAGTCTCAGGCAAAAGTGCAGCTTCAGCCACAATATCTGCAATACTACTGCAGCTACTGTAGTAATAATAAAACAAGCTCACTAGTTTTTTACACATAGCAGCCAAGAAATTAACTCAAAATTTAGACAACCGAGTTCATGGCTAAAATTAAGCTTTATGGAGGCTGCACAGCATCTAACCAGCATAAAGGGCACAAAAGTTCAACAGCTGGGCAGGTGTCCAACTGAGATGATTATCAGCTTCAGCTGTTCTGTCCACATAACTTCAATCAGCTAGTCAGCATCTCCAAATAAATTCTATGACCGTTAAGAAACTAAATCAGATATTTTTAAACTATGCTGTAAGAGCAATCCCTCATGGCTTAGTGAACACAGAGGACATCTGTACTAAAAGGGTAAAGCTACTGAAGAAAAAGTGACCTCTGACCTGAAAAATACTTGTTAGCCATCGTAATCACTATAATACCTCAAAGCTCCAACCGCAGTTACAAAGGCGGGCCTGAACTCTTGTTTGTGCTCCACAATATCAATTTATCACTGACCCCGACAGTGCACACGCTCTGATGTCAGCAGGCGAGACAGATGGACTCTGTGAGTGGGGGTTGTTTGACTGAAGTAAACTAACCTGCGATTTGGGATTTGATGGTTGAAAGGATTGTTGGCTTGAATCAGTCAGGAGAGAAGTTAACAGAGGCATGACTGCAGGAGTAATAGACTGGAAAAAGAGTAGCAGTACTGAACCCCTGTGTCCAACAGAAACTCCCTACGACGAGCTGACAATTCTCAGCCTCAATTTAAAAATAGAAGTGAAGTGAGATCCATTGTTTTATATACGCAATATCACAAATAATTTCACCTTCACAGGATGCAACTCTCTCTGTCCTTCGACTGCTGGAACTGAAAAACAATTGCTCCTCTAAAGCAATTTCCTCCGCAAAACCACATCTTTCTTTTTGTTGTCCCAATAATCCCTATACCGCTTGTTACAGATTATTAATCCCCGGTTTTAAATGGAATTTCAGGCTCTAATCTGATATACAAGCATCCATAAAGCTCTTTTTTTGAAAATATTTCAGAGGAAGAGGAAACCAAAGGTGACTAGACCTTTGTTCTTCAGACAGTTGTGTATTTATGTGTGTGTCTGTGTATTTATTATGGCTAAAATACTAATTGATTTTAAATTAAAATCTCAATTTGAAACTAGAAAAGCACTCGGAGAGTGCAGACCTCCGCCAAGCAACTCATATCCACCCATTAGGGCTGGTCCGAATGACGAATATCCCAATATTCAGCTCGTGCGGGGGGTGGGGGGGTTGAGTGGTAGGGGTTATTGTAGTGGTAGCACTTATTAAATTGTCCAAGTTTAACCAATCAGCGTTGAGCCATGCACAGGAGTTTTTACATTTTTCATACATTTTTCTCCCTGAAAAACAGCCCTCATAGAAGTTCTACAGGGGAGGTTGTGGCAGTCGAAGGTTCAGAACGCAGGCATGCAATGTTTTAGTATTTAATTACTGGTGGCACATTGTTCCTTCCTAGCATGAGAGCTAATGTAACAAGTTTTACAGTTTTGTCAAGTTCATCCTTACTTATTGTTAGGAATGAATATTTATATTGTTGATTATATTATGTTTCTGATTTGTTATCACTGCCATCACGTTTGTTAAGCTTTATCTAATACTGTTTCAGAAATGCATCCCGTGGAAATGTCAAAGACCAACTAAGATTTATCCAATGCAGAGTTCCCACAAAAATCCACTATGGAACAAAAATCAAAGTGACATGTACTGAACTTACTACCAATCCCACAGTGCAGAACACCACATTTCACAGATTTCACAAAAATGACTGCGCAACTCAACAGCTGACCATCACGAAACAAAATGATGATGATCATCATCAGTATCTATGATCTCAATTTACTGCTCACAAATTGACAACACATAGATGGGGAGCGGTAACTGATGGAATGACTGTGTTTAACTTCCAAAATAGCTGTGCACCTATGCATGCTTCAAAATACTTCAAACACAAAGGAATAATATAATATCAACAGTCCCACTCCTACAGAGAAAAACAACAATGAATCGAGGCTGCAAATATCCTCGCTAGCTGCTATGATGATCCAACACATGCATTAAGTCTTTCACTCTCTGGAGGAGGGGAAAGAGAATCGACTGTTGCTGCTGAAATTAGTTGTCTGTGATATGTATGATAAAGTTGTAAACAAACTGTTGCTGTCCAGAATTTTACTGGTTAGTTGCACAGTTTTTTGTAATCTGCCACCTTGTTTGACACCTTCCGATTTTTAATGAATGCAGTTTATTACCTATACTTATAGGCAAACTCTAATTCCAATATAAGCTTGTAAAAATCCTGACAGCGATGACTACGGTCTTCAAATAGGTCAGGTTATCCTGACAGAGAAAAACTGAAGCTTAAAAGACTTACAGAGGAGGTAAATAGAAGAAAGAGTTTATTGTATAGTAGCATGTTTATTATTTTCCCATGAGATAGGAAAACACTTTATTTTTGACAAAATTTAATAATAATAATAATGCATTGGTTTTATATAGCGCTTTTCTGGACACTCAAAGACGCTTTACATTGCATTATTCATTCACTCCATACTCGATGGTGGTAAGTTACGTATGTAGCCACAGCTGCCCTGGGGTAGACTGACGGAAGCGAGGCTGCCAATCTGCGCCATTGGCCCCTCAGACCACCACCAACCACTCACTCTCACACTGCATTCATTATAAACATAAAATAATAAAATAATAAAGTCTGCATTTCTACAAATGGTAATTTTTTTCTTTTACATTGTTTGACTGTAAAATTACACTTTTTTCCCACACTGTATTCAAATCAGCAAAAATATCATTATTTTTACAGACAAATAATGATGTAGAATTTATGTAGAATAAAAACTGAAAAATGGTTACAAAAAAAACAACAGCTTGTGGCTGTGATTACGTTTCTATTGCTTAATCCAGTTCTGTTCTGGGTAACTGATTTCTAAATAAGCCATTTAGCATAAAACGTCAAACAAGGAACCAAATACTGATGGTAAAGTGAGCAACTGTTTATCATCATCTGACTATACTTTCTTTTTTTCTGAGGCAGGCACTGATATGATTTGAGTGTCCAAAATATATGTTGATGATATATCTGCCAGTTGTAATTTTTTTTTAACATAATCAGATAACATAAACATCTTTTAAGAAAGAACTGCTCTCAAGTTATGTATTGAGTGATACATTAATATAAACTTGCCTCAGCCATGGTAAAACTAAAGGAGACACAGTTTCTATTCTAAGTGAATATTGGCCATTTCAAATGATCAGTCAGGCTGTTTGTGAAGCATTATAAGTAGCTTGTCTGGTGTTTTTACTAGATAAAATAGTTTATCGGCCATATAAAATGGAATTCATTGTAGATCATTTGACTCTTTCAATCTGAGCCCCAGGCCTCCTCACAAATGTTTTGCAGAAAGAATTAAATGCACTGTTTCCGTGGCCAGCGCTGTGAACCAGAGCCCTGCTGAAGAAGGAGATACTGTGCAGCATAAATCCTTCGACAAGTCAGTGGTCAGTTTGACCCACATACTCTATTGATCTGGTGAGGCTCCGCACCTGTTCAGTTGTGAACAGCGCTGCACCTCCACCTCAGCACAGCGTGGGCTGCTCTCTTTCTGTTATCTGTTTTATTGTCCTCATTCACTGGCCAGGCTCCCTCCTGTCAGCACATACCACGTACTACTGATTGCCACCAGCACTCTGTCAGGACTTTATGATTAACTCATCTTTATTACTTGGACTGTGACAACTGTTCACCCTCCATGATCTGAAACCTATTAGAGAATAAAAGCTGGAGTCTCCCATTTTGTATGTGACTTAACTGAAAACCTGTGTTTATGTGTTTAATTTAATGATCCAGAGGTACATGTAGTGTGCAGTAAGTTACAGTAACCTTGTGTTTGTGTGAGATACATTAAAACTGGCATTTGCTAAATGGCATGGTTTACAACTAGTGTGAAATAGGCATGATGAAATAAGTGAATACATGTTTTCTTTGGTTTGAATTCTTGAAATATCACACGTTTTATTACCAGGAAGATATTTTGATGGCAAGAATCAGTCACTGTTTTTCATTCTGCTTCTACTGAAAGTGAATGTCAAGTGAATAATTAACATTAGACCACCAATTTCACACATGAAGATTATTTATTTAGTCGTGAGTACTAACTTAAAACTGTGATATTAGGACTTTTGAGGTTGTTTCTATAAGTCTGGAAACCATCTCCTCTTAGAGGTTGTAATGCTGCATTTACACAATATTGGCAGAAGAGAAAGAGACGAAAAACCTTCTGCTATTCAAAGCTTTAACGCATGATCTCCAGATGGTCACATTTAAATAGCCTAACTTAGTTTCTTTTGTTGTGTTCCATGTTTATAGTTGATTATCAAGTGAGAGCTACTTTTAAATGAGCTGATTTTGTTTGTAAGAGCTTCAGTAAAAAATCAACTGGAATGCTCTTTTTGGTTTTTGAATCTGCTTTATACTGATGCTCTTAGGATTTCCAGGACATGGGTGACTGAGAATCCACAAAGGCAGACGGATGATTTAATGTTAATGTTTGATCTATGCTTTGATTTAAATGGGATGGAATTAGCTTGGTGGCAATTATGTAGTTATTTTCACCAAGTCAGGGATATTGTTGGAATTAGAACTTCTAGATTTGTCACACTCAGCTGATTGTAATTGTGCTTTGAAAGATGTAGCATGTACACAATGACAATGTACTTAGTGAGCTGCATTATGGGAACTGTAGGATTAAGTGTTGGTGGAGCTTGATCTGTTTTAGTGACAGAAAGCCACAGTGACACAGATTTTTAGAGTGAAGAATTTATCCGCATTCACAGCGCCTTATATAATGTTAATTATGTGACCTGACACATATTTTGCAATCAAAGTTGCTTTTTCTGCTACTGTGACTTCTTAAACTCGTGCTCATGCAGACAGTGATAAAGTATTTGTGTACCAGTGTGTAAATCTGTCAGCAAACGCTCGTATCAGAGTCTGTTAAAATGCCCTTGGTTTACTTTGCAGCAGCTGAATACGGATGCAGAACTTCCCAGTGCTATCGCTTTGATCTTAATGACCTCCAAGTTGAGTTCCCCCCTCCCGGTCCATGCAGCACGTCTGCACCAGGGAAAAAAAACACTTTTCAAAGGATCCCTGCAGTAGTGATTGGCTTGAATTGTTGTGCGCTGCCTGGTGATTGGTCAGTTGGAGGCTGCTGGCAGAGCGATAGGTTGGCAGCCTCGCAGGAATTCAAATTATTCAGAGGTTGTGATGTTTGTTGTTGTTGTTGTTTTGGCCCTGCTGAGTCCTCCATGTCCCCCCCTCCCACTTTCCTGCCCTGATAATGACGAGGTTTGCTGAGGCCCACTCAGGGGACTCGAGGGTGCTGGAGTGAGATAGTGGGAAGGAGGGAGGAGAGGGGAGGGTGGAGGCTAACAAGCAAGAAAAAACAGTTAAGAAATGCAGAGCTGACAGAAATACATTCCTCCTCTTTTGCTCTGTAGCAACCTGTGACCTCAGATCAATAAAGGCAGGACGAGACACTCCCCTCTTACCCCCATGATTGGCCATTTCTGAGAATAATTCAGCCATTTGTATCCACAGTGAAATGTAATAAACCTGCTGTCTCCCTTGTGGCTTAAAGGAGAGTCAGAGGACCTTTGGACTCCAACAGGGCTGAGTGAAACTAAGACGGCCTTGGCAGAGATGAGCAAATCTGTCTCTCATTGTCTTTGTGCCATGTGATTGTGTTTTCTATGGGCCATGACGATAGGAGACGAGGCACATCGCTGGTGGTTGAACATAATCAGCCTGCTGTAAAAAGTCCTCGTCTCAGAGAGTGTCGTGCTGCTCTATAGCGCTCTGTCGGGGCGGCCTCACGTCTTTGGAGAACATTGTCTTCTTTCCATATATTCATCTCTATGTTTCGCTCACCCCCTTCATTCCCTCAGCTGAATCATGTGACTCTCTGGACACAGAGGGTGACCTCCTCCTCACTGATTCTCATGCAGACTGGAACTAGAGTGAGACGCTCTCTGAATTACAAATACATGGACTGAAACTTCCCCCTGGCTTTCTGTTATTCATGTCATCCTACAAAATGAAATATATCCATTCTTTTGCTCTCTGCCATGTCATAATGAACTGCTGTTGTTACCACGGAGCTTTTGTTTCCGCTCATGAAAGGAAAATGGCTTTTGAGTGAAACTCAATTTTGAGAACCCCCCCCCGACTAAATATTGTAAACCGTCACACCTTTTGCATCACTATTTCTCCTTCTCCGTCTTTTCTCTCTATCTATAGCTCATTTTCTCTGTTCAGCTCACATTTGAAAGGTCAAAGCGCTCCGTAGGTGAAGTCCCTCATTTCCCCCCAGCATCTGTTTCTCTTTATTTGACGTGGCCAAAAGGTCAAACACCATCTCAATATATAATATCACACATTAAAACTTATGTTTGAGATAGTTGAATGATCAGTGGTGCATCTCACACATGCCAACCACTGAGGCCACTAAAACAAATATTAAGATTAAGGAGAAAGCTATTCTTAGTACAAGCTGTACACTCTGCAGTTAGATGCATGATAGTATTGTGCACAGAGAGCTCCCATTCTTTACACCTGTGTCATGCCTCTCCTTGCAGCGTAATGTTGTTAAGACAGAGATCGCTGTATTTGGTCAGTTTATCATTCCAGACATTCTTCGGGGTTCCCAGTGGATAAACCTCAGTGATCTCTTTAGGCGGCTCCACCAGCAAGCCAGAGCGCTCGTCATTAAATCTAATGTTTAATGTTTCCTGTCAGCTTTTACGTTAGCAGTTCAACATTAATTATTGCACCAAATGCCTTAACATCAGCAACATACATCCTACATACTAGATATTACACGCCAAGCATTAGAGTAAACCCTTTTGACAATATAGTCCTTTCATTTGGTGCTCCCCTTTGGCTGAATTGAAATTTTCCACAACAAATAGTTGTCTTCTTCTTGGTAATCAAAAACCCTCGTGGGCTGCTAGTGTGGCTTCAGACGTTTAATCCCATTTAGGCATGTAGCCTCCACGCACACAAACATGCTTCTTTGCAGGCTCTGCATTGCTGCGCTGTGGCTGATGTGCAGGTGGGCAGACGGTGCTCTGAAAGCTGCATCATTGTCCAACACGGGATGATGAAAGCAAACACACCTCCAGAGGATAAAGTGAAATACAGAACAGAAAACACCAAAAAACAATCCAATCCAAAATAATACCTGTGTGTGTGTGTCTTAGATGTGTCTATGTGGCCAGAAAACCTGTATGTTTCTGCGCATATACACATATTGAAACTGCGTATTTTATGTCATGTTTGCTCGTTGTCATGTTTTTCCTCCGCTGCACGTCTCACTCTGTGACTGTGGGAAAGCAGAGTCATTCTTAAAATATCAAGGGGATAAATGTGGTAGAGGACTACATGTCTTTTGTTTGTATTGTCATTTATAGAACAATATTTTGCTTCAGCGGTGGAGGGGAGCCCACACATTCAGTGCTTATTTCTCAAACACACCATCCACAACACAACACATTTTGCGGAAGCAGCTGTTACGCTAACGAAGCCAAATATGTTTGCCCATATCATTAAACAAGTGTTTACTCAAGGTATCAGAATGGGATAATGACGCCAGCCCCTCACGACATACATACACTGTAAAAAAGGAATGTTTTTTTAACAGCTTCTAACTGTAGGTTTTTTTGTTTGTTTTTTACAATTTATTTACTTATTTTGCAAATTTTCAATTTTGTGAAATTACAGACAATACCAAGTAACATTACAGGAAAACAAAGTAATTCACCTGTTAACTATAATAAAAACAAGTCAAAAAATTAAATAATGTCCACATAAAGAATCTTTTTACAAATGGTAATATTGTTGTTTCACAACTTTGACTGTAAAATTCCACTATTTTCACTGTATTTAAATCAGATGAAAATGCAGTTATTTTACAG
>OMNN01052026.1:0-18321 GCA_900302755.1 Chromis chromis | reverse complement strand
TTTTTACAATAGAATAGAACAGAATAGAAGTACTTTATTTATCCCAGGTCTGGGAAATTATTTTGTTACAGCAGCAAAGACACAAAATAGTCAGCAAGTAACAAGAAAGTAAATTAAAAACCTATAAATCTAAATAGAAAGTAAACATAGTGTAGTAAGTATGGGACTATACAACTATACAAGATGTGCAAGAATTGTACTATGTGCAAATGTAAACATAAGAATGTGCAAAAATTATACTCATGTGCAAATGTAAACAGTGCAAACAGAACAGACTATGAGGTTGAGAGCTGAGAATGCTCCCTGTCAGACAGAGGTGAAGCATACAGAGTTACTGCTCTGGGCAGGAAAGATTTCTTGTGTCTGTCCTTGTGGCAGCGGAGCTGAATCAGTCCGTTTGAGAAGGAGCTCTGCTGCCTGTCCAGAAGGTGGTGGAGAGAGTGTGACTATAAAATTTTACTGTATTGAAATTAGCTAAAAAAAATCTATATTTTACAGATATTTACCATTTTGTAAAAGAAAAATTATGTAAATTAGGAACTGAAACATGGTCAAATAATTTTTCCTGTTTTGTGAGGTTACATATGATATCTAGTAAAATTAAAAAAAAAAGATTTTTATTGTATTTAAATCCACAAAAGAGATCATTATTTCACAGATATTTTACACCTTTTTTTTGTTGCAGTTTTTCACTTGAGACATTTTCACTGTTGTTTTTCTCCCTTTTTCCCCCACAGTGTACTTTGTTTTATCTACTACTGCACCTTATATCAGTGCGCTTTATCATGCTAGGAATATTGAGTGTTATTGTATATTGCAAAAAGATATGATAAAAAAAACCCAAAGCATCAGTAAAAGTGAACATGTTTCCTGAGTCTCCCGGAGCCTTAGTCAAGGATGAGTGCAGTTAAGTTGATGAAGCTGATCCCCTTCAGGCCGAGCTAAGCTGACTCCCCATGCATCTTCTTGATTGTATTCGTCCAAATCCAGATCTCTGTGCTTATCTAACATCTCAGTTGGGGATTGTGGGGGTCATGAAACCCCAGCAGTCCAGTCCTCAGCACTCTGCATTGCTGCTCCACTATCGATTCTCCATTATGTCTCCAATCTGCTGCAGTAATCCAATAGTATCTGGGGACTGAAGCAAAGCAGAGAGGAACCTGTATGTGGTATCTGTGTCCTGGTGATAGAAACCGTGGCAGCCTCCTTCGCTGCTACGTCTCCCTACTGGTGGCAGTAACTGATTTTTAAATGATGTCTAAAACACATGCTTGTGGGTGTGTTGAGTGATCTGTCTGACTCCTGGCTTAATTATTAGCACCAACACTTTGCTCACTGGGATCATTGAGAGAATATTACCGCAGCTACTTAGACTTTTTGACAGTTCAGATATATTCCATCTGCGTAATTGTCATACCAGACGGCCCATGTCTGCTCTCAGCAACATGTTTTCGTTGCCAGGATTGCTTGGCAGTCTAAAGAGGGACTATTTGACTTCTACAGGGGCTGACTGGCACCCTTGCAAATAACCCTGAAACCATGGAGGAGATATGGCATGAGAAGCAGTGTTTGATCTGTGCTCAAGTCTGTTTGTTTGAAGGGTGGTAGAATTTCTGACAAGGGCGTGTGGACGAGTGGGAATAGAGTTGTTTAGGAACAGAGGGACTGACGGGGAGAAGAGGTAAGTAAGGAAGCTTATTTATCTCTGAACTCGCAAAATGCTTCACAAGTAGGAAAAGCAAAGAGCATTAAAAGTACATTGTTGACCAAGTCTGGGTTTTGACAAAGACCCAGTCACAGCAGGAACCCAAGTGTTTGCCAAGAAGTTGCAAGTTTTACAATTTTACTCGACGCTTTCTTTGTCCAGTTTATTTGTTTATTTAGAGGGTTATTCCTTTGAATTTCCACTGTGCAGGCTATGTTTTGCACAACTTTATCAGATGATATGAAGCCCATGACCTTGCTTGACTTTCGCAAAGCACAGAAACAGAGACCTCCCTTCTACACAAGCCTGTTCTTAGCGGTTTTCATTCAGATTCGAGTACAGAGCTTCCTTTTAATCGATCAGCTGTATCATTTTACCCATTTGACTCTCATCCAGACCACAAACATCCACATCCACTGTCTACCGGAGGCATTGATTTGACAAAGGTGCATTTTTGTGTTTGTAGGACACACTAATGTAATTGTGACTCACGAGGTATTGCTTTACAGATTTGTAACAGTGCACTAGTGCTCTCTGTTTTCCCTGTTATGCTGCTACATGGCAGCGGTGTTTGCGATGGGAGTGCCTGACGGTGGCAAGACACGGCTGATTAGGATCATCCGTCCATCCATTTTTATCCATGTGTCCATCCATCTGTCTGCCCCTCTTTTGTTGAGAGGTGAACAAGAGACCTGCTGTTGTTCTCTGCAGCTGCGGGCCTCTCACGGATTGTTCTGGAAACAGTCTGTTAGAGTAGCGGCTGGGTTGTGGGGTCAGGTGAGAGGGAGGGCCACACAATTCATTTTGACATTGACACTCAGGCCAGGGCTGCACCGAGAGCCAGACAGGCATGCCGGCAGGCTTATTAACATTCCTCAGGTTCATAGCACATAACCAGTCATACAGTGGAGTGACTCAGGTGGATCAACACCTCATTACACAGATTTGCTTCTACACCGACACAGCTCATGATCAATAACAAGGATTTTATAATGTCGCCTCGGCCTTTGCTTAAAGTCAGATCCTTTATTCATGGATAAGTTAATGAGTTTTGTGTGAGCATATGTGCTTCATAAGAAAGACAGGATATTATTTGAAAGGTAATAGAGGAGATGCAAATGACACACAGACCCAAACAAAGACAGATAGTCTTCGCTGGTAGGTGTTACTTCAGCCAATATGTATCTGCTGTTGTCTCTGTGTTTATAGCAACAGAAGAGCTGGTGCACAGATAAGGACTCAGTCTGGAGATAAGAGCTCAGCGTCTGCCACATTCTTTTAATATCTGAATCAGTGCATGTGAACATGTATTCATCTAACAGCGTCTCTGTTTGAAGACTATTTGTAACACGGTTGCAACATATTTATGGCTTTTTATTTACAAGTAATATACATAGTTTGTGGTAGTTCTGTTGATAGTGATGGTGTTTCATGGATTGAGGGGTGCATATTCTCAGTGCAGTGGATTCTGATTTGCTGGGGTTTTGTGTGATTTGATACAGAGCAGGTGACTGGAGGACACGGCGTCGCAAGTGCTGACGAAGCAGAAAGGCATTATGCAATAGTCGAGGCTCTGAGACCTGCAGGTGAATTTATATGCAGGTGGTGTAGTGACTGCAGGCTTGCAAGAGCCTGTCAGACAAAAGTCCAAATTTGGCCAATGTTTCTATTAAGCTCTCACTCCTCACAGACTTCCCCGTGTGCGTGTGCTGTTTCTTTTTTCCTGCTACGCTCAGAAGACAGACACTGAGCCACAGTCTCATTGACTTATGTCACTCTGCCTTATTTTTCTCTGGGGAGCGAAGGAAAACAGCAAAACAGACATATTTGGACGAGGGGACGAGGAGGGACAGGGAGTGGTGCGGTGAAATTCATGGAGAACATATGGGGGAACAAGACTGAATGGTGTTTTGTGGCTCGGGAAGGTTGTGGTATAAGCTGGGCAGTGCCAGCTGTTCACTTTTAGCCCCAGGGCTACACCTCATTTACACACACTTGGCAGCTTCGCTTCTTTATGAGGTGTTATTCTGGACTCATAAAGCCTGGAACATGGAAATACAAATGGAAAGCCAGACGTGACGAAGAGCAAGAAGATGCATTTTAAAGTACAATGTGTTTTCTATACCTGCACACTGGCAGGCAGGAATTACACACATACATTCACATTTTCATGAGTCATGAGTGACTACTGTAGCAGAATTGCCTCTCATATCAGGCAGAGATTAACAGGAGAGTGATGGTACTAAAATGGCCTCAAACTGAAAGGCTCACAAGTGTATCACAGTTAATTAAGGAGTCTTTGCTGGTGGACATGTTCCCTCCCGCTCTCAGCTTGTCATATCTTAACTCCGGAGCAGCTTCTCATACTGTACTGCAGTGTCTGTGAGCGTTTTGTTGCCCTGGTTTATTTTTATTGTGTAATACCAACTCTTTGTGGTGCTTTTCTCCCACAGAGGCTCCCTTGACAACTCCTGATGATTTCTCTACCTGACAATCAAGAGCTGTCGCCCTGATCGCTATCTGTCAGGCACAGCTTTTCATCAAGCAAGGTAAGTTTATGCTCTTGACCTCTTGGCAAATTAGAGTTTATTTCGAGTTATGAAATAGGTCTTTTCACTGCGTTATACTCAGCTTGTTGTTTCCATTACTTTGTGTCCCTTTCAGATGTCAACCACAACAGAAAATGGGATGGGAGGGCCTTGGAGCACGAGCAGAGAGAAAACGTACAAGAAGGTAAAGCAGACTATTCGCACAAGAGCCTTGCTGTGTTTGGTTTTATTTCCCTCTTATGGTGAATATAAACCTGCTCCCATAACATTTATTTTGGAATGCCGCCGTTTAGAGTCCTTTACTTCTGAGTCACTCGAGTCTTTAAAATGTCCTCCTGCAGCACATAATGTCCTGACCCCTGCCATGGCCAGCTGCCAGAGATCAGTCAAGTGCTAGTCACACTTGTTTTCTTTACTTTCATTTTTTTCAAACTGTGAACGTCACAGCTTATGGCAGCGTTTCTTAAGATGTGACTCTATACAGTAGCTACCTCTGTTCAAGCTGGGAGTAGAAGATCAAAAGGTGTTCTTGTGGCTGGCAGGTTTGTGTCCCAACCTGTTTTGAGTTTGATGTTTGTGTGGAAATTATTCTGCAGAATTGTGGTACACGGAAGGTATGAGTCGTATTTGTTCTTCACTGTGGTGTCACACGTTAAAATTGGTAAATAACTTGTTAAATTTGACTCTGCAAATACGTTTCAGACCAAAATATAAACAGTAGTTAAAATAGCAGGATTACTATTCTTGGGCACGCCTAATTTATTTTTTAATCCTTCGTATTCTTTCTTGTTTTGCTGGTTTCGAGGTGTAATTCCAGCGGTGGGTGTGAGTCGCCTGGTGTTTAAATCCCAGACAAACCTCTGATAAAAGTACATTACATTTTATTTAGTTTCATAATCTCATCATTCCTTATTATTTATGACTTTTTCCATTTTTAAAGAATGTTTTTTTATTTTATCCTGTCTTGTTATTGCACAGCCTTGCGGACCAGCCGCTTTGTATTTCACGGCCCGTGTACTGTATGAGCATGTGACAAATAAAAGCTCTTGAGTCTTTTCATCCAGTAGCGTATGTAATTAGAATAGCAGTTACATTGTGCTGCAACCACGCTAATGTGATGTTTTCTCTTTCGTTTCCCCGTCAAGACCACGTCATCGGCCTTGAAGGGAGCCATTCAGCTCGGTATCGGCTATACAGTCGGCAACCTCACCTCCAAGCCTGACAGAGATGTGCTTATGCAAGACTTCTATGTGGTGGAGAGCGTCTTTCTGCCCAGGTCAGTGCTGCACGGTGTGACGTCCTCCGTGATAAACACATTTTCAGAAGTGCTCGCTCGACATAGGACTTATTTGTGCGCCGAAGGTTTGCGCATTGTCATCAGAATAGCAGCCAGACTTTTTCATAAGCTCGAGGTTATTCATCTGTAGCAGCGAGTGAATCAAAGAGCTGCTTCATAAAAACAGATTATGTGTAGGTGGTAACAGGCCGCTCTGTGGCTGTGACAGTTTCCTGATTCTGCATACGGAATGAATGGAGGGGGACTGAAGACCACGCTTTGCCTGTCTGCCCACTCCAAATTTAAAAGTCTGGGTGTTGTATTTGGAACATTCAAAACTATTATGAATCAGTGGAAACTTGCAGGCGCTGGACATCCAGTCCAAAGAAATCCTGCCGCATAACTGCCTCCATCATCATTTATCAACAAAGTGAATTTTTGCTAGTCTAAGTCATGATGCGGGGATAAAACTATTCTTGTGGATTATCCTGCCAAGAACTGTGAAATCAGCTTACTGTGTGCCTCTTACCGCCACAGTGCAAAATATACGTCAGCGTGTGGCCTCTCAGTCATCTCGGGCTAACTTCACAATTACATCATCAGCTTAAAGAAACACTTTATATAATCTAAAGCAGAACCATGAATTCTTTGAAAGTGTGACTCACGCAGTATTTGTACACACATATTAACACGCAGCTGATTCTCGGCCACACACTGTGTCAGTTTTTCCAATTAACTTCCCATCATTTGATACTTTTCTCTCATTTTTGACTGATTATATGAAATGTGTCATTTTCCATTTCAAAATGTAGAGCTCTATAAAAAATGAAATGAGTGGCAAACAAGAAAAAGGTGCTCGCTAGTTGTTTTTTGTGTCTGTGACCAAATACGTGGATCATCCGAGACTAGCTATGAAGCTCTGAGAAGAGAATTAGAGTCATGTCAGGTAATACTTTGTGGTTTACTTTGAGATGCAGCACCAGGATATGCAAACTCAGTGTGGTTTATGCAAACTTGGTCTTGGCACGAACACTGACCTTTTGTACTGTCCTGCTTCTCAGCAACAGCCAAACATAACTCGTGTTTTGATAATGGCTCTGCAGTGATGAGTGTCAAAAACCTGCTTGTCGAAGTACAAAATATGTGTATTTTAAAGTGAGCTTGTTTGATCCGACGTAACAACACTAAAGCTTTGGTTGTCTCCGCGGCTTACACTTCACGGTGGAAAATCAAGGCTGTGTGCTTAGAAAAAAAAAGAAAATTACACAAGACACAACAAACAAAACATAATCAACAGGGAGGGAAAACGGATGTGTTACATCTAGTGTCTGACATAACAATTTCCTTCTCTGTTCTCTGTATTTCTGCTCTGTTCTGTAATAGCACACAAACACAGACCCCTTGATTTCTTTCCACTGATCCTGAGAGAGGGCGGCTGAGTGATGGAGACAGCTCTCAGATGCTTTTTTACTGCCTCCCTCCCTCTCATCGCTCCTCTTCCTCTCTTGCTCTTCATCTTGTTGTTCTTCTCTGGAGGGTTTTCCGCTGTTTGTCCTGTCAGTCTAGTTTTGGATGCCTGGAGACGTCGCTGATCACGTCGACTACCCCACACACACACACACACACACACACCCTCTCAGTTTTGTGTTAATCAGTGCATATATCTGTTGACAGCCAGCACGCCTCTTTCCAAGCGCACACACAGATGGCTCCCTGATTAGACTGAATGAAAACATTTCCAGGTGCCGTGTGTTGCTGTGAGTGTACGTTGCCACTCCCGATGACAGATAATTGTTGTTGCCCTCACACCCCAAACAAAGCAGTCACATTTCACTGCAGAGTAATCACAGGTATAAAGTTACACAGCGGGGCCTCACTGCTGCCTGTATCGCATTATTGAAAGTAGTACCTGCAGGAATCATCAACAACACAGCAGCCTTTTTCTTTTTTTTCTTTTTTTTCTTTTTCTTTTTAACCCAGAACATCATCCAAGTTACTAGGTTTAGAGGTGCCCTGGAAAACAAAAACCTTGATTAACCTACTTCCACATTTCAGGTCAATGAGAGTTTATTTGATGAAAGATGCGGCGTGGCGGCTGAGTCACACTAACCTTATTAGAGATGCTTACTTTAGGTTAGGTTTGCTACACAACAAGGTCAGCCTTTGTCAAAGCCCTTCTAAAAACACCTCAAAGTCCCGTCAAGACAACAAAATGTAGGTTATTGTTATTGTTATTGTTTTTTTTAGCCTGTTGCTACCTCCTTTCTGCCCCTCTGAGCGAAGGCTCATGTGTTGTTTGCTATTGTTCAGACCCAGTAATCAGAGCCATCCTTAGTCTCCAGGCGAAGAACTCTATACAGGCCTGTTTGTCAGCACAATGCTGGTGAATCTGGGTTCCCATAGATGACTTTACTGGAGCCTGATGGTGCATGAATGGAGCAAATTACAAGGGCCCACTGATAAACTTACTGGGAGTCAATGGCATCAATACACAGGCATAAAGATTAGATGTTAGTGTTCACTTTCCCTACTAGGTTTTCCTCCTAGGTTTCACTTATATAATGTCAAAGGTTTTCTTTCTCCTTTTTTCCCAATTTTGTGTTGTCTGTATGTAAATATATCTAATGTACCATTACATGTTTCTGCTTCCTCTGTATTTTGCTATTCATCACACATACCAGTGAGGGAAGCAACTTGACCCCGGCACACCACTACCCCGACTTCCGCTTCAAGACTTACGCCCCGCTCGCCTTCCGCTACTTCAGAGATCTGTTCGGCATCAAACCAGACGATTACCTGGTAAGAGTGAAAACTGTGTTTGCATTCATGATCCTCTCCTCGAGCTCGGTCCTGTTTCTCGTCAAATCATTTGCACAGTGTCATGCAGCTGTTGTCCCGTGACACTGTGCAAATTTAGGGGTCAAATCCAATCAAACGCACATACAGTTCTATTGAAGTAAGACACTATTAAACATCAGATGAAACACTACACCTACTATATATAGAAAAAAAGATATTTTAATGTTTTATAGTAAAAAGGTAAAGGAATAGTTTCACATTTTAGGAAATGTGCTTTTTTTGCAGTGACTTCCAGCAGCCGGTTGCTGCACTGAGCCAAGAAATGCACATAAAACTGCAAAATGCTGAATATACACTTTTTTCTGCAGATGAAGCAAACCAGATATAACATGTTAAGTGGTGAGCTTTAGAGGTACTTGTAGCAGGATTCTGTCACCTTCAGCCTGTTTCCAGTCACTATGTGAAGCTCAGCTAACTGCAATGACTTTATATTCACTGGACATCATCCTGTCAGTCTTCTTATTTAACGCCAAGCAAGACAGCAAGTATTAAAATGTCATCAGTGTGACTCAAACAACACATTTAAAATAAATTGTATATTACAATTTTATTTAGCACACGCTTTATCCAAAGTAGCGTACATAGGTAGGTAGGCGGGGCAGCATTAAGGACCTTGTCTGAGGGTCCTCACTGGATACTTATGCAAAATCAAAGGCACGTTTGAAAGAAAAGAAGCATTTTGGTGATTCGAGTTTCTGCATTTTTTTTGCTTAGTGCATGTGTTATTTGTGTGTGAAAATATTCTCTGACTGAAGCCGTCTAATATTGCTCACGAGGCCCGTTAAAAACCCCTGTCGAAGCCTTTATATGTGCGCCACTATCATTGTTAATGTAAGGCTGCAACTTCTTGCGAAAGTCACAACTTCTCTACTTGTGCGCTTCTTTCTCGGAACAAAATTAGATTTCGTGTGATCTTGTTTGGGCTTTATCTTGTTGTGACGCCATTTTTTCTATTTTCCATCTGCCTCCAAGCCTGTCCTCAACCCAACCATCTGCATTCTTGCTTTCGAATGCCAAATTCGTTCCCGCATAAGTGAAAGACAAAAGGCTGCGGAAGAGAGACGAAATGTATCTTGGAGGCAGCTGAGGAAGGATGGCACAAGGCGCTGCAGCTTAGAGAGCGTGCTCATGATTGATGTCCTTGAGGTGATGAGGAATTCATTCAGACAGAGGCCGCGCAAGCAGAGTCTAATTAAAAGAGAGGAGGATGCTCACACATACACAGTATCCTGAATGCAAATGCAATAAACTGCGGATGTGTTTGTGTTGGTGGCTCAACGTGACTGCGGACGGTCACCAGAGGAAGTCTCTGGAGGAGGCGAGCAGATGCCTCCAGTGTTCTTCCTCTCCTCTGAACATGTTGCTCTCATAATGCCCTGATTAACATCTAATACTCCTCTACAGCCTGCTGCTGGCTCTCCCACGGGTTTTTTTTTTCTCTTTTCTTTCTGAGACACAGCACAAGCAGTAATTGCTCCTATTACCCTCAGCTGATGAGCTTCTGTCCATGTTGGCCGATTGTTCGGCTGTTTCTTGGCAGCGAGGCTCAAATGTCCACAGACACCAATAAAGTTTGGCAAACAGATAAACACTGGACTGATGTGATGCAGGATTAGCATTTCTGCCATCAATATAACAGTAAAACAAGTGTAGACAGAGATCTGCTTTCACTGGCATGTCAGTAAAATATGCTGTATGGGCAAAAGTATGTGGACAGCCATATACTTATACTAGTTTACAGTGGATTTCATAGTTATGGGCTCGTAAATCTTAATGCTACAGCACAGAATAATATTTTAGATAAAAGAGAGCATCTAACTTTGTGACGCCAATTAAACAAAGGTCCTTTTCTGTTTACTAATCCCCTTTTGCACAGAGTCAAATCCGTAAAGATTTGATTTTCATGCCTCAATGTCGGCAACAGCTGAATTAGAGGAATTATGTTTTCAGGTCATCTGTACGTTCGTCCCATTCTCATGATCACAACATATTTTGAACTTCTGGAGGGAGTTTTTTTTGCCATAATTCTGGAATTGATAAAATGATGAAGAAATTAAATTTTATATCCAAAAAGGTCAAGGGTCATGTCTGGACAGACATGGATGTGAACTGTAACTTGACTAGCTGATAGAGGCATGCAACTGAGAGGCAGTAATTCTGACTAGATTAGACTGGTTTTGCACAAAAACTTCAGCATCAACCCCATCCTTGGAGGAATTTTGATCGAGCCCTTACATCCTGTTATCTGTGTCTGACCTCATTGAGGTTCTAATGGTTGAAGGGGAGCTGTGTGGAAGGCCTTTGCAGCAGAGTGGAAGCTAATACAGCGGGGTAATAATGGTTTTTGAATGATATGTTCAGTTGTACACTTATATTTTTGGTGTGAAGCAACTAAAACAGAAACTGTATTGGAAATGAAACCCGGTCCGTGTAAATACCTTAAGGAAAGCCAAGATTTACAACAGTTTATTTCCTCTACCACTAAATAAACAAAAGATGTCTGTTTTGTAGCTTCTCTGTTTAACAGTGCTTCAGTATAACTTGTTTTCATTTTTTCTTTATAGTAATTGATGTGCTTAGGGCTGCTTTGGAATCAGTTTTCTCTTAGTCTGATCAGTGCTACATGTCAAATGTTGTTTACATGTTTCCCTCCTCAGTACTCTCTGGTAAACGAGCCTCTGATCGAGCTGACCAACCCAGGGGCCAGTGGCTCTCTCTTCTACCTAACCAGCGATGATGAGTTCATCATTAAAACCGTGCAGCACAAAGAGGCAAAGTTTCTCCAGAGATTGCTACCTGGATACTACATGGTGAGACACTTAACATCGCTTCATGAGATGTCCAGGACCTGGTGAAGTAGCAAAAATCCACTTCTGAATGTTGAACGGGCGTCTAAAACCCAGCTACTGTTGAATTTGAACATGAGATGCTTCAGTGGCATAAATGAGATACAGTGAACTTCCTCATTAGCTGCAGCTGTGGAGCACCCACAGCCTGAAAAGTGTCTCAAACAAGAAGATTGAGAACGTGTCAGCTGCGTATGTAGGAGTCAAGCATGTGATCATTCATACCTGTTACCTACATTAATGTTAACACCCTCTGCACTCACATTTGATTTACCCTCTACACCCCAAGCAGTTTGTAAGCGTTTTTTGCCCCTGTCATATTTATCCTCACTGCAGGCTCATTTTTCACTGCAATATAAAGTCCTGCACCTCTATAGACACATCACAACAATGACTAGAAGTACAGAGAACCCAAAAATGCCGTCTGTGCAGTATGACATGGTTATAATGCCAAAAATCATAGAGAAAGAGGAAATGAAAGTTGAATTTCCTTGATTATTCATTTTCCAAAAATCCTGGTATCAACATGTACAACATGCTTCCAAGAACCCACAGGCCAAAATGGTGGCTTTATATACCACAGACATTTTACTAATCTCATTTTTAATTTGTTTCCATTTGCGCCTCCTATTTGCTCTGTATTAACACAGCCTGCAGTTCATCCTAGTACACCCTTAAAAAAAAAAAAGTCACATGACTGTTGGTCACAGCTGAGTCAGTAATGCTTTTTTAATTTTTAAATGTAGAAAAATCATATTGATGAAAAATCTGGATTTGGTTGGGTTTCCTGACCGACCGACATGTTACAGATGAGTAGTTCAAGCACCATCGGAAAGTTGAAAGTCTGCCAGTTCTTCCTGTTTTTAGTGTCTGCCTCTGATAAATGATGTAATTGTGGTGCTTTTTTTTAAAGACAACATTCCTGTCAACCCTGCCACTGAGTTTTAGAGGATTAGCTCAACACTTCTGACAGCAAAACATGATTGTTATACAAAAGTTAAACATATGATCTACAATTTTTACCTTGTTCATTAAAATTACTCTAATAAAAGTTAGATTTTTTAATTAAAGCAACAAAACAACAGTAACAATGTGCCATATGTGGGTTAGATTAATCAAAATACAATAATACTTGAACACCTTTTAATTTTATTTTCTTTAATCTCACTCATTGATGTATTAAGCAGTGTACCAAATCTTTAAAACTCTGTGTATATTGAATCTTCTCACTTGAGTTTGACCGTATGCTGTCTTTCAATTTGCAGAACTTGAATCAGAATCCACGCACGCTGCTGCCCAAGTTTTACGGCCTGTACTGTATCCAGTCTGGAGGCATCAACATCCGACTGGTGGTGATGAACAACGTGCTGCCTCGCTCCGTCAAAATGCACTACAAATACGATCTGAAGGGATCCACCTACAAGAGACGAGCCTCCAGGAAAGAGAGAGAGAAGTCCTGTCCGACCTACAAAGACTTGGACTTTCAGGACATGCACGAAGAGGGGCTTTACTTTGATGCAGAGACGTACAACAACCTAATGAAGACCCTGCAGAGAGACTGTCGGGTAGGTGCCTTTGTCAGTGTCTGTTCATTGGATCGGCTTTGAAAAGTCATACCACACAGTGAGGCTCAGTATTATTCCATAAAAGGAAGCCGTGCGATAAATAAGGAAGTACAGGATCAAGTCGTTTTTTTTTTGAAGGTTGTCCTTAAAGACAGCTATTGGATTTTCATCACTTTGCTAAAACATGTTGACCTGTGTGCAGCAGACACCTCAGCAGCCTCACATGGCCATACCATCATGTGATATATTAGAGCTTAGAGCAGATTGCTTTTAACCTGGGAATTCAGCAGAGACAGAGCTGTTGAAGGGATGTCATTGACTTCTCATTCTTGTAACTGATTACGGAGGCTTGAACACCAACACAAGCTGCCCTGTATGTTAACCACGTTATCCGCTGGTTCGGGAAGGTCTGCATGCATTTAATATGGGACAGAATGTTTTAAAAGGAGACTTTTCCATGTGTTTGCCAAAGGAGGAGAAAGCGCCATGTTTCCACTTTGTGTTCAGTTTAAGCTGTCAGTTTGCCGCCGGTCTCTGTTCTGCTTTTCCTGCACAGCTACGCTTCAGGACACGACAGCTCTCCAAACACTGAATGTGATTAAGACGTGATCCTGGTAGCGTGAGAGACTCGGAGCTCAGATCCAAAGATAGTCCTCCAATTCTAAAGGCTCGCATTCTTCTCTATTTTAATGCAGAGGCTGGGAGAGTGTCGGCTAGAGGAGGATGGTTAGAGTTTAATAAGACACAATCTGTGCTCTGGTGATTCACCAGTGTTTCTTAGGTTTTAGAAGCATTAAAAACAGACAGTAACTCATAGACTTCACCATTTCAAGTTGATACAAGTTACATCAAGTTGAGTTGCTGATTTGCATGTTGTCTGTCAACAACACAGAAACTGTGGCTCATAGACTCTTAAAACAATAAGCTTTTCTAATTTCTCTATCACACCTAGCAGTGCTAAATAGTTCAGTATAGACTCATCGTACAGGGTTCATTATAAATAACTCCTGGGTTCTTTATTAGCATCACAAGGTTCTTCTGAGTCAGAATGAAAGTTTGTTATGAGGACACGACAGCGGCCTCATGGGCTCGCTTTATTGCTGCTGACAATATAACTTCCACACAGTGATTTAAGGTGTTTTGCTGGCTAATGATGGAGTTTACAACCCAAAGCCGTCTTGTTATGTAACCACATTTGTGCTACGATGTGATGTTTAACCTGGAACCTGACCAGGATGTTACTGTAAGTGTGGATTGATGCATCAGAGGAGGCCAGAGACCAGGAAGAAAGTTTTCCTGGCAGAGTTCCCGCTGGGCCGGGCCAACCTGCCAGACAACCTGGCAACACGTTCACCGCGGCACTGTTCAGCGCATGACTTAATAACTTCCATTACACCAGATTCAGCTTAACTGTTTTGATTTTTAGCGTGTGAGAACCTCAATGGTTTTATTGCCAAACAGTGATTGATGGCGCATGGATGCGAATTAGAGGTAATGAACAGTGTGATGCTGTGGCTGTATTTAGGTTAGCTGGTTAGGAAACAGAGCGCTTGTCTCTTGCCTTGTCTCCCTAATTTTAAACTGCACATGAAAACACGTGAATTGTTTTGCATTAGAGTGAATTTTTTTCCAGTTCTGGTGCACTAGTCTTTAGTTTTAGTGTTGCTCTTTCGGGAAAGTGTTGCAGCCTTACAAGAAAGATGTTTAAACAAGTGTGAACAATTTGTGCTTTCCCACCTTTTAAGTCAAACAAACCCAGATCTTGTGATGTTAAGTAAGAACAAGTTCACTATAAATTCAGAGGAGCTGCATGTGATTTCGTCAGGTTATGGCCTCTTCATACCATCATTAACCGATATGCTGACTTCCTCAATGTTCTGTTTTCCTTTTAATGTTTTCTTAAGAAGACTGTGTTCAGATTGACATCCTCCCCTCTTGCTAAGTCAGTGCTTCCTTAATGTGTAACCTGGCAGCTACACACACATCTATAAGCAAAAGTCCCCCAGATATGCACCGTCTACCTGCCATGTGTGAACGTACTAACCTGCCATGTGTGCCTCATATTGCATATGAAAAGTGTGTGTGTGTGTAAAGCGAGGCCGTTTAGCAGCAGCTGTTCGACACACTGTGCTGTGCAGTTTGTTATTGTCGTGGCTTGCTGCGCTCGCCTCCTGAGCGGGAAGCAAAGTGCCCCCTAAGCAGAATCTCTGTCCATTTCCATGAGTAAGCAGCTAACCCCGTCACCCCAGGAGAGGCTGCGGGCCGCAAACACTGAGGAAGGGTCGGCTGAAGCCAAGCGACAGGGGGTGAGGGGCGTGGAGGGAATGAGGAAGTGGAAGGGATTGTTGTCCTGTAATAGTGCAGGTTGTGGGAACTATAGAAAAAAATAAATTCCAGCTGTTTTTTTTCCCCCCAGAGAATACTCGTTTGTTGGAATGTGGCAGGGCAGAGCTGAAAGCAGAGTGATGAGAAGCTTTTTGAGAGAATCTAATATTTGTGCTACAGACGCAGGGTCGTCTTTTTTTGAGTCTCCATTACTCCACAGCTCCCCTGACACTCCCCGAATGCCAAAACAACACAAGGCATTAATAATTCATGTTGAGCTCTACTGTACGGAGAGGAGGGGTTTCAGTGTAGACTGAGTGTGTGTTTACTTATACCAGTCTGGTGCCGGCTGTGTGCGCGTGATCTGTAACAGAGAAGAGCATCGGTTAGACAAACATGAGGATGACAGTGATGCCGGTGATGATGTCGAGCTGCTCAAGAGAGCTTCGTTCAGAGCACGTGTTCGACAGCAGAGACTTGGTCATCTTCGGAAGGACTCAGGCTAGATGGCAACAAGATAATTTAGAGCTCAGCTTTAGTGTTTATCAATGAAGAGTCTTTTCATTTCAGATACAAACAAGGGCGGAAATTAAAAGATTCTGTCAATGCAGCCATGAATGCTTGATAGATTGACGACAATGGGTTGATCTGCAGTCAGTATAGCCAATCAGAAACAACCAGTTACTGTCTGGTCCCCTTCTTCTCAGGAGAGTATGATGCAAAAATGGCTGAGAAGCTAAACTAGTGGAAACAAAATATCATTTGATCAAAATTGTTACTGATTAATTGTGTGATGCTAGTCTCACTGATTATTTAAATAATCATTGCAGTCTTAATACAGATTTGCAATATTAAATTATTAAATGGTGCATGTTGCGTTCATTAATAACGTATCTGTGCATCATTTTATGTAATCCAATACAATAGTACTGCTATAAATTCTGCGTTTTTGAAGCTTACAATGAAAAGACAAACACTTTTACTTTAATTGTTGTTGAATTTACATTATTGCAGTTGTTTATTTCTGGAAAACGACGCCAGAATGCAGAGATTTTGTGCAACTCCACTCAATTTAATGTGAAAACTGTAATTAGCTGAAGTCCATGTGTCTTTACAAGCCTGGGTGGTAAAGGCCATGTGTCCCCAATCTAAGTGTTATGTCACGGGGAGCATGTTGTACTCATGAATTATGAATGCATGCTTTAGCAGGAACATTTCGGTGACCATAACGTAGCCAAGCGTCTACTCACAATCGGTGCTTCACAATCCTAATCGGCTGTGTGTTCTGTCTGTTGTGCGCAAATACTCAGATTTAAGAAAGCTTGCAGTGTATTAGTGTCACTGCAAAGTGGGGCATGTGAGGCGGCACTGTGGGGAGCTCCACAGCCTTGCTGGCGCACAGATAGATGGGCGGAGGAGCGCTTCAGGGTGGAATATGCAGAGAAACATCAGGGGTTTGTCATCAGGATCAGAGGATGCGGTGACAAAGCTCACTTCCTACAGGAGTGTTAGTATTGTGTTAGCCCATTCCCATTCACTCTAAGAAATGGGAGCAGAGGGCAGCTGCTCAGGGGAAAGACCCAAACACTCAGGATCAGTAATATTACACTCCACACAGTATTTTTCAGAAGCTAAAGAAGACTTTTGCAGAAATAATTTGTCTGCTTTCTTTCTGCTGTGACGGCTTGATTGTTTGCTGTAGGGAAAGCTGGGGCCCGGACACACAGTAATGGCTCTCTGTAGGCAGCATGGTGTGTATGGCTCCATTCAAAATGGCTGCTGTTTGAATAGACTGGGGGAGTTGGAGTGTGGGGATGCAAATTGTTGATATGGAAAAGCTCAGACAAAAGCCCCAGTGTTTGTTTGAGCCGGTCATTAAGTCTGTTCTGTGTTTTCATGCGTGTGTATGAATGTGTGTGACTTTATACTTCACTTACCTCTATTGCAGATGCTAACTGGATTTACAACTAACACTAATGATATCTTCTCGGTTTGCGCATTGAAGACAGGTTATGCAATGATAAGTGTCCGGTTTTGTCTGGATTCTGGTTCATGGCTCTCTTTGATTATATCAGATGTTTTTTTTTTATTGCCTGCGATCCTATGCAGCATCGGAATGTGTTATTTATGGACTGTAAGTTTGAATGTCTGAGCCTGTGATGATAAGTTTTTATCTGCCTTATTGGCTGCATTGGACTCTTCGGGTTTTTCATCAACCACCACATGCTGGACATTAAAGCATTTGAGGAAAAGGGAGATTTATGCCAAAGATAACGAGAGCAGCATGAATTTTTAATTTGTGTTTTCTGATGTTATTTGCCGAATTAAATAAAGTCAAGAATAACAAACTAGCACAATAGGGTTTTTTGTCCAGTCTGGGTCATGAGATAAGTCTGTCTACACTGCAATGACCCTGATCCGAGATCAAGCTCCCACCTCTCTTTCTCCCTCCACCCTTGTGTTGCTTTACTAGAGAACCAGGAGATATGAAGTCACAGAGTCTCTGGGAAACTGGGCAAAGGCCTCCTCAGACAGGTCAATGTGTAACACTTGGCTCAGTGTGGAGAAACACCTTGTTTATTTAGCTCAGAACTGGTTCAAACAGAGATTTCCTTCTGCTGGCTTTCTGGTCTTTGACGCATGAAAGTGAGTTGGGTGATGAAAGTGTTTTGAAAGTTCCTCAAAACATTTGCTAATGTGTCAGTATTTACTGTTGGGGAGCTGAAGGTAAAACACTACAATCCATTCAGTCGTCCAAGAGGTTCTAAAAATGTGAATATTACAATCAAGATGCTTCCACATATCACCTGACTCATTGTGCATTTTTTTGCAATTTGCAATAGGTGCTGGAGAGTTTTAAAATCATGGACTACAGTCTGCTGCTCGGTGTGCACGTCCTGGATCAGAGCCAGCGAGAAGGAGGCGAGTCGGGCCAGGCGGGCAGCGACGGGAGGAGACCTGTGGGTCAAAGGGTGCTTTACTCCACCGCCATGGAGTCCATCCAAGGAGACGGCAAGGCTGCTGAGGCCCTCACTACAGATGACACGTGAGTTGGCTCAGCTGGGGAGGGAAAACACACATATTATGAACACATATTTGGACATACACACACTCCGCCTCTGTCTGTCTCCATAATCTCCACTTTTTCTCTCACAGACACAGTTATACAACCGTGCTCATACCTCACAGTGTACAC
>OMNN01052025.1:0-17543 GCA_900302755.1 Chromis chromis | reverse complement strand
TCTATCTGTGGTATGGATAATGTCATTGTTTTATGTAAATATCCTTCAATAAACAATAAATACTTTTGAAATTGGAAAATTAAGGCTAGAAAATGTATTTTGATTATGGAAAATGATTTGATGAGTTTATGTTTTTTAGTGTTTCTGATGTAGATATGAAGTCCTCATTCTAAACTAATGAAAACATAACTCTCCACAGATGATTGTAAAAGAATAAAAATGTAACTAAAACTAGATTTCATTTATGCTAATAGATCCCACTAAATCCAACACACTGGTTCTTAAAGTGTCTAAACTTCTAAAATGACCATTCCCCTACCTAACATCTTCTTCTCCGTTGTTATTGGAAACCAAAGATGGCAACCTTAACAAGCCTCCTGAAAACAGCTCGTCTGCTGCGACTGGTCCGCGTGGCAAGAAAGCTGGACCGATATTCTGAATATGGTGCTGCCGTCCTTTTCCTGCTCATGTGCACCTTTGTGCTCATCGCCCATTGGCTGGCCTGCATTTGGTACGCCATCGGCTTTGTAGAGAGGCCGTACACGGAGACCGGTTGGCTGGACAACCTGGCCGAACAACTAGGAAAGACATACAACGACAGCGACTCCACCTCTGGTCCATCAGTCAAAGACAAGTACGTCACTGCTCTGTACTTCACCCTGAGCAGTCTGACCAGCGTCGGATTCGGTAACGTCTCTCCAAACACCAACTCTGAGAAGATCTTCTCCATTTGCGTCATGGTCATTGGATGTGAGTTAACCAATACTGTTGGTTGAGAGATTATTGGGGTGGCAAAATGGACTGTACAACTGGATTCCCCTCCTAACTAAAAGAAAAATTAAAGATTTTATATCCTAACCTGAATCTTAACATTTAACCTTACTATATGATAATGAAATGTTTTTTGATTGCTGCATTTTAGGCTTATTTCTGTACAAAACTATAAATTTGGTGTCAGAAAAAAGATCCTCACCTGCTCTTCCAACAAAAGTCAAACTATTTTTATCCGGCTACTTTTGAGTCCCTCCAATTATTTTGGTATAGTACCCCAATAGACAAAACTACATCTCAAGTCATGATCTCCTTTTGGACAACTATTACAGCCGTAACGACTGGATGACCTGTGTCTTCTGTCCTGTTTTGCTTCCGTCAGCTCTCATGTATGCCAGCATATTTGGGAATGTGTCTGCCATCATCCAGCGGCTGTACTCCGGTACGACTCGCTACCACACCCAGATGCTGCGAGTCAAAGAATTCATCCGCTTCCATCAAATTCCTGGTAGTTTGCGCCAAAGACTGGAGGAGTACTTTCAGCATGCCTGGTCCTACACAAATGGCATTGACATGAACGCTGTGAGTAACAATAGTGACAAAACTGTTCTTACACCTGTAAAAGGGTTGTTTAATATTCCTGTTTTACATCTAATCTCTGATGGTTGATGGTCTTGTGTTCCCTTGTTCAGGTGTTGAAGGGATTCCCTGGGTCTCTGCAGGCAGACATATGTTTGCACTTGAACCGGTCTCTGCTGCAGAACTGCAAAGCTTTCCATGGAGGCAGTCAAGCCTGTCTGCGTGCCCTAGCTATGAGGTTCAAGACAGTCCACGCTCCTCCAGGAGATACTCTGATCCACTATGGAGACATCCTGGACTCTCTGTTCTTCATCTCACGTGGTTCCATCCAGGTCATCAGGGATGACGTGGTTGTAGCCATATTAGGTAAAACAACCTAATCATAGAATCATACAGTAGGTGTCTCAAAGAAGTCCCCGATCGATTTTTCAAAAAGCATCTACTTGAGTAAATAACTTTATTTTCTTGCAGAAAAGAATGACATCTTTGGTGAGCTTATCCACCTGTATGACGAGCCGGGGAAGTCCAACGCAGACGTACTCACCAACACCTACTGTGACCTGCACCGCATCCCGAGGGATGACCTGCTGGAGGTCCTGGATATCTACCCGAGCTTTGCAGACAACTTCTGGAGCAACCTTGAGATCACTTTTGACCTGAGAGATGTATGTTGGGAAGTTGGTTGTAAATGAAACAGTATTTTTAGCACTTAATGTTAAATTTGTTGTGAGTGATTGTCATTTTGGTTATATGATGAACATGTTTTTCTTGTCTGGTCATCAGGCTGATCAAGTACCACCAATTATAACGACTGATGATTCTGGTGACGACTGTGGATATCGCCACAAACCGCGACACAGAATGCACTCCCTGGACTGCCGAATTAGGCCAGGTGAGATATCACTGACTGGTTACATAAATTTGTTGTTTTTTTAGATCCCATGTTCAAGCATATCTTTTGATAAATGAGTGCACAGAAGGTTTGGCAAACAAGTTGATCGACATAATAGGCCATTTAAAATTCTGAAACTTTGTTATACGTTTGGATTTCAAGGGTTTAAATTGTTTCTGAACCTTAATCGACGTGGAAATATAAACTTAAGAACATAGCCTGTAAATAAAAGATGGACGTAGTCACCATGGCATCACCTGTTGACTTGTGGACTACTATTATGAAACCTCAAGTCTGGAGTTTGGCTTTAAAAGACCAAGATAGTGACCTATCATGGTCTTATAAAGCCATTGGACTTCTTTTTGAAACCAGAGGAGTGGCCCCTTGCTGGGCATGAGAAAGAATGCAGTTTTAATGCACTTCAATGTTAGCTTCGGTTTGCATAGTGGCTTGGTGGTTAGCACTGTTGCCTCACAGCTAGAAGATCCCTGGTTTGCGTCCGGGCCTGGGCCTGGGATCTTTCTGTGTGGGGTTTGCATGTTCTCCTGCCTGCATGGGTTCTTACCCGGTTCTCCGGCTTCCTCCCACAGTCCAAAACATGCTGAGGTTAACTGGTGATTCTAAATTGTCCGTAGCTGTGAATGTGAGGGTGCTTGGTTGTCTGTCTCTAGGTGGCCCTGTGACAGACTGGCAATCTGTCCAGGGTGTCCCTTGCCTTCACCCCAAGTCAGCTGGGATAGGCTCCAGCCCCTTCGCGACCCTACAGAGGATTAAGCGGTGTATAGATAGTGGTGTATAGATAACATCAATCTTTTATATACAGTTTGTGCTCAAGATTTAATTGTACAGATCACTGTCTATCTATGAGACACTTTCTGGCTCCCTGGTAGAAAGTATTCTGTAACTGAGTGACTGAAATGTTTCCCATGCACAGATGGAATTGATCACGAAGACTCGTACCCGCTTCAATCCTTCCATCACTCGCCTGCTCAGGCCCGCTGGGAGGACCGCTGCAGTTGTGGTTCCCTGTGTTCCCAGTCAAGTGAGGAAATGGAAAAGTCTTTTTGCCACGGTGCCAAAGTAGAGCCTTATCCTCCAGAAGATGCCAGGCGGGACTATTCTCCCTCTGCGGTGCAGCTGCTGTCACCAAGTGGCACCTCAGTGGGGAGGGATTCAGTGCTGGACTGCGGCCACCAAGGTAGATGAAAACGAGTCTTGATTGAAGTTTGTTCCAGAAAGGCATACAGGCTTGCCCCAAATTCTGATGTTTTAAAAAGTACTATGATGCTGCTGTTGATGTTTTAATGTGGGCTTATATGTACCCCAATATGTTTTCATTGTAAAAAAAAATAAATAAATAGATTTTGGTGGCTTTGCGTGTATCCTAAGACCATGGATACACTCGACAATCCCAGTAGTGGCTAAAACTTGTCACGGTGTATTCTACTTAAGCTTATTTCAGTTGAATGAAATATCCACCAATTTCATGCCTTTGTATTCTCCTCAGCTCCCTCTTTGAATGTGCCGGGAATGTATAGATACTGGCCAGACCGACAGTCACCACAGTTTTCCAGTCGCACCTGGCGATCTTCCTCTGTCCGCAACTCATACCACCCGCCACCGTTCACAGAAGAAAGGCCCAGCGAGCTCGAGTCTCGACTTGAAGTTCTGCATTCACAGCTCAACAGGTGCATTTAATCTCACCTGCTTTTAAGAAAAAATTAGTGCCTGACTTTCTAGCTTTTGCACCTGAGATATGATGAGGTATGCTGCATGTTTAGGTATAGGGATCCAATGGTCAGAACATCCCTCTGCTCATCTATAACATAATCTCTAACTTCCCCAGACTAGAGACTCGCATGACGGCTGACATCAACGTTATTCTGCAGCTTCTCCAGCGGCAGATGGCTCCTGTACCTCCAGCTTACAGCACTGTATCATCAACTACCCTGTCGACTGATTCACCTGGTCTGTATGGGACTGGAACTCCAGTGCTGCACAGCATGTATCCCATTTCCCCCATCCAGATGGACAGCCGGGCACCAACACAGGTACAGAATCACACCAAGGAACACTGGAAAGTTCGGTCAAACACAGAGAGAAATGAATGTCTTTGAAACGCATGTATTGACCTCCGTGGTTTCCTTACTTCAGAGCTCGGACCAGACTGACCTTAAATTCACCAAGAAGTCCCAGGAGTCCCTGTCCAGCGGTATCCATGTGACTGTAGCGTCCGATGACACCATGTTCATGACCGTCACCCCTGAAACTGACACCCATCCAGGGTTAGTGCCACAGCTGCCCCAGACGTCAGTCAAATCCTCCCTCATGGCCAACTCCAGGCCTTGTGGGAATCTCCGCTACCCCTCGCTGCCAGGGAATCTGGACATCACCTCAGGACTTGCTGATATCCAGAAACACCTCTCAGATCCTGTGCTGCCTGTCATGTGACAACCAGTGTGACTTTCATAGTAGTAATTCTCTGCTACTCAAGGACTTCTGGAAGGAGTTCATCTCCTTTACTGCAAAGATTCAGCTATCATTACACATTTGGGCTGCAAGTAGTGTCTAAAAATCAGATAGTGGTGGCCAACATGGATTACATTACACACTGCCACTGAAGAACTTTCCTCCAGAATATTACTTGAAAACAGTTACACTCTGCTGAATGAATCAAACAGTTATCATACTTTGTAATGGACTAAAGTGTAATTTATGTGCATGGGACTCAAATGTAATTTTCTTTACACATTGTTACATCTTTTTGTTGCATACCAGTAACTTTCCAGCCCTGTTCTTCCTGTTTAAATCTTGAGTAATTAATTTCCCCTCCCAACTGGAACAGAGATCCAAGCCAGAGACTAGAGCCTGACTGATATTGACATTGTAAGACCGCTACTAGTATTATTATTTGACAGTAAAGGATAGTTCCACATTTTGGGGAGTACACTTATTTTCTCTTTTGCCTAGATATAAATGTGAAGATTGATACCACTCTCATATCTGTACAGTAAATATGAAGCAACAGAAACCAACTAGTCTAAAGTCAACCCATTAGAAGATAAAGCTTACTAACAAGTATATTTGTATGTTTGAATAATACCAGTGAGTTGTGGGAATTTTGCTAGGTCTAACGGCACACTATATTTAGTTCACAGTGGAATGAAAAAGTGTAATTTCCACCAATCCCATAATGTATCGGGCTGCATTTTCAAAATATGAAAATTACCACACGGCTACAGCTGCCTGCAGTGACACAAAATGTTGATGATAAACTATTATGTAACATGAGTATAGATTGATTGATTGATTGATTGAAGGAGAGATTGGTGACAAAGCTTATATCTTGATTGGCACATCAACTGCCTGTAAAAGCAAACTAAGCTGCAACCTCCAGGACTGCAAAATTAAGCCAACACTGAAGTGCCAAAAACAGTTGCAGTTCCACAAATGGCCACTTGAGGTTGGCTCTAAAAGTGAATCAATCCCCATAGATCCCCATGTTAAAAAGTAAAACTTCACAGCAGAAATATACATGTTTACAGCCTGGTACAAAGAATGTTTTGGTCTCTATAGCTACTTTTCTCATTCATGAGAACTGTACAGGGTACACAATTTTATCAAACTCATTTGTTTATATTGTATTAAGGCTTAAAGTTATGCATAATTAAAGGGCATAGCTGCTCATCACTCCACTGGACCACCACTCTGAGCTTCAAACCTTCTGTTCAAGAAACCTGTGTGACATCCAGGAGGGTTCTTTCATATTTATACACAGGCTATGAAGCACACTACCTGCTTATGCTAAGCTAAATGGCTACTGGTTCTAGATTTCATATTTAGTGTACAAAGACTAGAGTGGTATCAACTTTCCCATCTACTTCTTAGGAAAAAGCAAATAAATGTTTCCCGCAAAGCCAAATTATGCCTCTAAGCAAACCTGATAGCACATAGGCAGATAACCTTTTTTTCTCCACTAAATTTGGTCAACTTTTTCTAAATTACTGCACACATATCTCAGGCATTTCTTATTTGTTACTCATTAGCTAACTTGCAATATGTGAAAATAAAATTATGAAGAACTGAATTCATGAGCCCCCAAATGAAATACTTACATCAGATATGACCCCTGTTCATTTCTGCGTGTTTTATCTCCAGTCCCGATCCTGGCATCACTACAGGACTCCCAGCATTCACGATCTGACGTCTAAACTACATTTTCTATGTAACAGAGATCTTGGATGATGTACTATAGCAAGTGTTTCCTCAGTATGTTACAGTAACTGGAAGAATACACTTTTTCAACCTATCATTTCTAACTGTAAATCTGTACTATAGATTCTTATCAATGTGTTAATGAGTCACCTCTCAGTGAAACTATTATAACTGTTGTCCAAATACAAAACGTCTGTGTAATGGTTTAAACTGTAAGGGGCTTAATATTTCTGTAATAAATTAATTAATGTTGCCATGAATAAAATTACTGGTGCAGAAATGACAGCAGTCTGTATTATGGTCAATTAACACTAACTACCTACATTAGTGTTGCACAAGTATCACAACAGATGTTTTTTTGTTCATTAATGACATTGCATCGAATAAAAGGTTAATAATTTAAAAAGAACAGAGCGTTTTAAGACTTAAATCCACAGTAATCACATTCAATTCACTTTTAAATATGGCTCAACTGCAGTTTTGCTGCTTTAGAATATAAGCAAATGACATAATGGCTTAAGCTACAAAACAAAATGCACAATTTTGTGTATAAAAAGCACGTAACTGACCAGCTTAGTTGTCATTTAGACAACTAGCTAAAAGCTTGAACATTGTTGACTCTTGTTTTGTGTCTGTATATTGCAATAGATTTAACAGTCTTGTGGTTACTTGAGACTCGTTTGGTCCTTAAGGTTTCTAATTAAAGTCATTCTGAATCACAAAGTCAAATGCTGCTCTCCACATTTTAGAAATGCCGTCCTTACAATTACATTCAAACACATTATCTGCATCACCATGAAGCCAGCAAGAGATGATGCTGTTCTGTCCTTCATAAACAAAGAATATCCTTCAACTGAGTCAGCTTATAAATCCCACTGAGAATGTTTCTGGGTTGTTTTACCGGTCATTTCTGTTGACTGCAGCTCAGACTCAGAGGATTTCCAGGCAGTTGTTGTAGCAGATAGCGATCCAGTCCGGCTGGGTGGAAGCCCACTGGACGTTATTGATCTCTCCCTCAGCTGTGTAGGCCAGTATGGGGTTCTCAATTGCCCGCGGCATCTGCTGGATGTCCCAGATTAGAGCCTGGTGGTCGTCCGCTAGACAGGAGGGAGGGGGATTGATTTGAATCGATTTATCTTATTTAGACAGGAAGAATATAGTGTTGCTAAACATGACATATTGCTGTTCTGATTCTGGTAAATAACTAGTTTTAACCAGGTTTTCTTCTGCAGAGGGACAGATTAAAATCAAAATATGATCAGGGGAAACAGATAAGTCACAAAATACACATGAAAGATCTGCATTACATCAGTGCACTGTGCTACTGGATCAATGCACTGTGCAAACTGTTTACTGAGCTGTGTAATTTTACACTAGATTACACATGTGACAAACATGTGGCAGAACTGCTGAAGCCAAGATGATCTTATTAATAACCTCAATGCCAACATCTGATGTTATTGTTCATCTGTCATCACAATCTCATATAACTGGTATCAGTTCTGTTATCAGAGGATGTGGCTTTTGTTAAATGTGATTCTTTTTCCCTACAGGTTAATTCCAGTAAGGTCTAATAAGTTCTTCTGCTTTTAGCAGAGATGTTCTTTGCTTCAGATAAGGCAGCACCCCTCAACTATAATACACTTGATAAAATACTGAACTTAATATTAAAGAAAACATGATCATCAAGTATTTAAAGCTCTATGTGTAGAATTTAAACTTTTTTTAAAAATATTTATTTTTGGCCTTTTATTCCTTTATTGGATAGGGTCGGAAACAGGAGAGAGTGGGGAAGGACATGCGGTAAATGCCCGAGGTCGGAATCGAATCCGGAACAGCCGCTACGCCTTAGCACTTGGGTCACACAACATAACCGTTAGGCTATCGGGGCGCCCAGAATTTAAACATTTCTGACTGAGACAGCTTTCTCCATGAGTTTTTACACCTAACTTGGTACATGCTGAGTTCATGTGCAGCTGATAAAGGGCTCCCTCTTGTGCTCATTGTCAGATACTGCAATGATGTTACTCTCATTCTACAACAGCAGACAATATATTTTTCGTCAAAGCTTTCAAACACCAGACCGTACTCTTGTTTGTCAGTAAAAGCTGAACAACTGGGGCGACCCAATAGCCACAAAGTTAGGGTGCATACCATGTTTGCAAATGCATTTAAGATTGATGGATTCCCAGCCAGAACAGACCTTTACTACACGTCATTCTCATGCTGTCTTTCCCTGCCTGTCTCTCTTCACTGTTACAATCAAATAAAGGTTGCTTCGTGTGTATCTTTAAAAAAACCTTCACACCTGCTGTACAGATATGACAGGACGAGTGTGGTGCCCAGGCGATTCCATTGACACAGGCCCTGTGGGGGAGTGTGAGTCAGGCCACCAGAGTACAAGGCCCATGCACATCAAAGGTCACCACCTGAGGATACACAAACAAATATACAGACATGAAATGGCGACAAATAGACCTGGACAATGAGAATAACCAGTGTAGTAATTTCAGAAGATCTAAAAGATTTTTTGTAGCCTTTATAGAGCAAGCAATCTGATTTAGCAGTGTTCTGTATCCCGAATGTTTTTCAAATTTAAGGAAAAGGGAAGAGAGGTGCAATAGATCACAAAAATCACAATTTGGATTGTGTCTCAGTTTTTCAAGTCAAGCTTTAGTTCAATGTTCACTGTGTAAAATATATAAAATGTGATGAAGCATTACCACAGGAGATACCATCAGGTGTGACTGTCACACTGAGGACAGCATGAATGCACTGTTTCACATTGCAATTTCTATGTGAAATAAATTAATTGTTCAGCACTATTAATTACTCAATAATTAAAATTGCACAATGAACACCAGCCTAAAAAAATACATTTAGAGTATTTTTAAGCATAAGCAACATCAGGTGAGTCTTTATCAAGCAAATGTCTTTCTTAAACCAATAACTGAATCAAATAATCGATAATACTTGTCTGCCCCATGAAGTCTGTTAAAGCGTATCTATGAAGAGGTGAGATGCTGAAACTGCTTTCCTCTCTTCTCATGATTTGTACTGAACAAAAATATAAATGCAGCATGTAATATTTTTTATCAATTCTATCTATTCTTTTTAGCATAGGGGAACAAGTATGTGTTGGCCAAACACAAGACATCTCTACAAGAGTATTAAATTAACTAATATTGATGATTATTGGCAGGTGAAGAGTCGGGTCATGGACCAGCATCACAAAGGAGTCACACACCTGTGACTCACAGAGTTAATGACATTTTGGATTCTGGCCTGTAGAATGTTGTTGCAGGAAGTTGGTGAACATTTTAAGAAACAAATAATAATAATAATAATAATAGATTTTATTTAAAAGACACTTTACATTGTAAAAAACAATCTCAAAGTGCCAACAACAACAACAAAATCATGTTGTCGGACACATCCATCTAGAATATCATGAGGCAGATTGTCTGTCATCTCCACAAATGTGTGGAGTTGTAGACATTCAAGTGTCTGACTATGGCCCTGATATGTCAGCATCCAGTAGCCAACAGCCTGCTCTTGTCTTTCTCACCATCTGTGGCATTGTGTCATTTGAATAAAGCTGCATTTTAAGGTGATAATTTATGGTCAAAGGAGTGTCTGTGTGCTGGTCACACTATCTGAGCCTTTAAACCTGATAAAGGTGTGAATTAACTAAATGGTCTTTTGTTTGCCATCAATTTTGTGCACGAATGCTTAAACCTTTGTAACTATAACAAAAGAAAAAAAAACATTTAAAACTTTTTCCCCCTCAAGTCAGAAAAGAAAACCTTTTGCCTGCTGTATTTATATGAAGATGTTACGTGTTAATAAAACCATCTTTACTTACAGAGCCTTTTTTAAACCTACCAAGTGTTTCACACACATCATCTACTTCAGATCAGCACATTTTAAGCAAATATGATTAATAACTGATTCATTTCTGCATTTTAAACAAGCATAAAACATATTTGAGTGCAAAAAATGAAAACTTTCAAATGAGGGCAAACTGCTCCCTACAGTCATCACAAAATATTCAATAAATACACACTTTGAATGTAATGGCATACATTTTAGAAAGGCAGCAGATTTACAGCAGCTTAACCCAAAATATGTACACATGTCAGATATGATGAGGACATCTTCAAAGCCACTAACTGTTGGGGTGACAATTAAGTAATTACCAGCAGGAAACGAGGACCCTGAACGCGTCGCGGCAGCCGCCTACTTTACAGTTGTTAACTTACTATCTCAGCGAACGAGGCTAATTTCCGTAAAAGTAAGCTAACGGACTCAACAGTCCGTTTGGTCGAGACGGTTTCCCGCCGGTAAAAACACGTTACATTACACGTTACATTCATAAATACCCAGTTAATGTGTAAATTAAGGCACACAGCTGCTGGAAGATGTTCATAATATGGCAGAAATGGCGGCGACCGGAGGACAAAAGTAGTATGAAGACGAGCGACATGGAGGCTGCTGCTGCTGCCTTCACGGAGATCGGAATTATCACGACAAGGAACAAAACGGCCGAGTGTGTAGTTTTTGGAGAAATGTTGGGTTTGAAATCCGACTTTCTGGGAGATTTAAGAGACTTCTGTTGACTTTGTATCACTGAGCTGTCTTGTAATATCCCACAAATAGTTCAACTTTGATTTGAACAAAGTGGTGGATAAGTTTCATCAATAGGCTATCATTAATTTTACTTTAGTGCTTTAACTTTTAATACTACATGTATATGTGCCACTTTCCTTCATAAGAAAGATATTTTGTTTTTATATCTCTTTCTTCCCATCCTTGCCTCAATGTTCAGTATTGTAGCCTTTTATAAGAGTTTAGTGACGTAGGTTTACAAGTAGCACCTGAAGGCAGCCTTGCAGAGGGTCTGCTGCTCCTCACCTGATAATCTGTATGAAAAGCTCCACAAAGAGCTGCTTCTCTTTGTGCACAGACATGTTCAGAAACAGATTGGTGAACAACTGGGGTAAATGCAGAGGCGTTGTTGGGATCTTTACACATTTGGGCCTGAGCTCAGTCCAGGACTCTGATAATTTCACCATTTTCAAGTTATTTCAGAGTAAAATTAGTATCAAATGTGAGACTGCCCTAGGCAAAGTAAGGTCATCCCACTTTCTTGGCTTAACCCAAGTGTAGGTAGCTCAATCACAATCATATGTAAAGGTGTATCTTGAAAATACTTGTTTTCATGAACTTTATAATAATTTACACCTTTTAAAACAGGGGTGCCCAACCCTGGTCCTTGAGGGCCACTATCCTGCATGTTTTAGATCTTTCCCTCTTCCAACACACCTGATTCAAATGATCAGGATCGTTAGCAGGCTTCTGTAGAGCTTGATGATTAGCTGATCATTTGAATCAGGTGTGTTGGAAGAGGGACACATCTAAAACATGCAGGATAGTGGCCCTCGAGGACCGGAGTTTGACACCTCTGACCTATAAGGTCCCAAAACAACAATACCCCAAATGTATAATTTAATAATAATCAAACCAAATCTGCTGCCTGTGTTGCTAACAAAAAATAAATAAATCTGTCCATAACCTAATGGTGACTTATTATAACTACTAGAGTCAGACCAATATAATATATTGGAGTACATGTTGTCCAATATGAAAACTTTTTCTTTAGGGACATGATGCAGAAAACAATATTTGGGATGATTTAAAAATGGTGTCATCATGTATTTTATCCAGCTGAGCAGCTCTGACTCCATTGTTTACAATATTCTCAACATAGTCTGCAACGCATGTAGCAGAGTTTACAGCTGGGGAGACGGTGGTGCGGGGTCAAGCAGTGTCTTCTTGCTGATTAGTTTGTAAAATAAATTGCTGGAAAGTCAGTAAACAATGGCCCCATATTTTGCCCTTTTCAGTGTAAGTGTAACATACTTTGTTAATGATATCCGAATTTTTTCTCCCTACAAATCGGCATTGACCCCAGAAATCCAATATCGGTCAAGCGCTACTAACTACAGCAACTTAGAATAAAACAATAAAATGAGTTTTCATTGCCGCTCGGCTACCTGTTGCCTTATTTTGTTAGTTACTTTACTGATTAGAAGCCACATCCTACATGGGAAGCACACAAATGCACAATAATGCCACTACTGGAAATTTCCTGCAATGCAACTGTGAAACAGAAAATCTCTGTAACAAAACAATTGACATGGTGGTAAAATATATATGATTTTAATAAAACAATCAGACTAACAGTAAAATAATATCCCAACATTTTTGATCAGCTATATAATATTATTTTTAAAGGCTTTAACACATGATTGGAATGACACATGAATAGATCCAAAACTATAGGTTTTATATTATTCTTACTTTTGTTTAAAAAACAACAAACAAAAAAAACATATCCTTAATGATTCCAGAAAAATATATCCATGCATACTTGATAACAGGCCTGTACATAATGGCCCAACTGTTTTATTCATGGACCATCTTCACATTTCCTGCTGTGATTTTGAGCATAGTGTTCATCAAGGCATTTATCTACCTCCATGAGGAACACCTGAATGCAGCACGTGACTGAGATTATTATTTATTACTGACCTCTGAGGAACATAAATACCTGTAGGGTGATTTGCCAACAATGACAGCCCATTTGTGTTTTCTCCCACCTGCCAACAAACCACAAACAACATTTGTTTGTCCAATCATCAAGCGTTTGTGAAAAAGTTTCCACAGTGCACTGTTTGCAAATTTGTATCATATTTCCGAATTTTTTTGAATAAATTCCATTTCAGTATTGAATCAGTTCAATGTTGAAGTTTGTGACAGATTCACAGTCGACCTACAGTTTTCATTTTGGCTCTCTGGTGATAACTGTTGTGGAATATTGTATCATTATTATCTCTTCGCTTTTTATTCACGCTACTGGATGATGAGACTGATTGCAGTGGCATTTTGTGCAGATATTCATGGTCCCCAGAGGATAAATCCCTCTTACTGGTAGTGATGCACTGACAATGACTAAGTGCCATCACTAGGTTGACGCTTTTCATATTTAGTGAAATGTTTTAACAACTATTGGATGGATTGTCAAGGAACGTGGCACAGATCACCTTGATCTTGATTTTGATTTGATGCTAATTTGTTTGTTTCGTTTTTCTTCTGCCTGACATCTGAATTTCCCTTTGGGAATTAATAACGTTTATTCTATTCTAGATCAGCCGATTCATGGTGTCAAGAGGATGACTCTCACTGAATCTAGTTTATTTTTGCTGCATCTGGCAGGTCAAAGTCACTTATCCTGGTAAATATCAACATCTACTTGGCGGTTGGTTACAAAACTTTGTTTATGGTCTCCAGATGATTAATTCTAAAGAATCTAAGGTGATCAGGAGGTATTTCCCTTCAAATACCATCATGTTAAGAGCCACTGAAATTGTCATTTGTCCATTACTTTGTAGGATGATTGACTGTACTTTGTAGCATGTTAACATGTTAACTGAACAGCTTAACAGAGCACGTTCTTTTGTTGTTAAAATAAAGATTGAACAGACAGAGTAGACAAACAACAAAATACATTTAATGTTGACATCAATTCACATAGGAGCTGATGTGAACTTAGGTGTTCCATCTTATTTAATTTAGTAGTTACATCATCAAAACATACCAGTTCTCTATGCTTAAGTGCCTCCATTGACCTGCAGTCAAGTCAGAAGTGGAAACAGTGAAAAGATGCTTTTTGACTGATTGTCTCGTCTCTTACTGTTGTTCTTTGTAAATCTCCTGAACTCTGCGGGTTTGCTCTTTTTCATAAAGAATAGGATTTGCAAAACGTCCACTGACAGCGAGTCATTATTATGATGGATGGTTAAACGCCAATATGTGCAGCAGTTCCTGCAGATGTTTGACACATTAGTCAAGACAACAGCACAAAGCAGGAGCTCTGCACAAACACCTTTACTCAACCTCGTAAAAAGGTATTGTATGCGCTTGTTTATTCTGTTTACCACTTTATTACCCAGCATGCAATTAATAAACTGAACAAGGACACAAAAGTTTCTACATATTCAAGAAAATGTACCAGTATTTTGATTGTACCTTTTTATCAATAACAGTTTTTTTTACGTTGACATTTACAAGGTTCTTGCTTGCATGTTGATTAATGGTCTAAACCTGCACTTTTGTCTCTCAGGTCTTTTGTCCACTACTCTGCTCAGTCATGTTGCTTGAGACGCATCTTCATCTCAAGAGTCTGTCCAACAGCTCATCTGGACCCGAGAACTATTTTGATAACTGTGAAGGCATGCATTGGGGCATTTATGTTTGGGGCATTTGCACAATGCTGTGTTTTGCTATTGGTTTTCCTGCATGCGTTGCCATCCTGTGGGAGATGTTCAAGACACACAGGAGAGGAACTCCCTTCACACCACATGAATTTTTGATACTGAACCTCTCCACCATGGATGCTGTCTTCTTGGTTTTCATCCCACCTGGATTATTGAATTATTTCATCTGGCAGATACAGTTGATTGAAATCATCTGGAACAACATTTATGCCTTAAGCGTATGTGGGAGACCCCTTATGATGGCTTGTATCTGTGTGGACTGTTACGTGGCTGTGGTTCATCCAATCATTTACCATAAAAAGAAAAGTCTGGCTCCCAGGATTGTGATAGTGGGAATAGTTTGGACTGTGACAGTTGCTGTTGGGATTTTATGTGGTTTATTTGACTATTCAATCTACAGCATGATTATTGTTGTGATATTTCTAATTGCTGTTGTAATAATTGCAATCTCTGACTCTTTTATTGTTCATACAATAATAAAGTCTGACTCTGACAGAAAAAACATTCACCCCCAGAAGCAAAGAGCCCTTCAGACTCTCATCTACAGCCTGGTCATGACAGTCATCTCTTACCTCCCTCCTATAATTCTTTTGACACTTGGGAAGTTTCTGTTCAACTATTCTATTATCTGCAGCATCCTTATTCCAGCTACCATCTCTTCCACTACTGGATCTGCTGTCATGCCTTTATTGTACCTACACAATATTGGGAAACTGGGTTGTTTCAGGTTGAGATGCTTCAAGCCCAAACCACTGATTTCTGCCTCTGCTTGTGGCTGAAACTGTAGGAAAAACTGTTGTAATAGAAAGTTGTCAGTTGTCAGTTGTCAGTTGTCAGATCAGCCGAATCCCTGAGTCCTGCTGGTATCATGTGTATATTTAGATTAGAAGATGTGTTAAAGGGGTTCTTAGATTGATTTCATGTATAAAGTTAAGTTTTTACTTTCTTACATGTGTATTATTTGTGTGATGTAATGTTTAGTTTTGTCTTATAAAAAGTGATTTAAAATGAAACAACCATACATATAAATATATGTAAGCAACTATATCTTAAGATATAGTGAGCGTTGGGACTTGTCTGTTTATTGGATGTTAGTTATAGAAATGATTGATGAACCTAACAATAAACCTGTTGAACTCATTTGTTTTGCTCCTGATTGTTGAAACTAAAATGCTGTCTCTCTGCAGTGGATAACATTGTTGACTTGATTCCCAACAGGGGTGACTACAGGAAAATACTGTGAAAAATATGTGGCCAGCTTTGTATATACAGGTATTACTTGGGCTTCTCAGGATCAATAGCAAGAAATGTACAACTTTTAAACTATGCGTAATCGTGGCTTTAATAGTGCTGAAGTTTAATTTTCAAAACATTCACCTGTACAGTGCTCTTTGGTGCCATAAAAAGTTTATTGGCTTTTGAGAGCAAAATACACTCATAGCATCACAGACTGGAAGACACAGAGCTTCTGTATATAACTTGCTATAATTTCCAAACCTTCAGACTCAGCCTTTATTCTGAAATATCTAATAAAAAGTACAGTAAGCAGGTCAGAAAAAGTCTTATGCTGTTTACAAGCTCATCGCCTGGATAACTTCCACAGTAAAAATCAAAAACCTCTTTTCCATGATGGATTTACATGGGGTCCCTCATGTACAATGATCATGTTGCAAATGTAAATGATGAAGGCAGGCAGATCATTTTTCATGACAGTTGTACTCACACAGGTGTGCAGGTACATACGAACATCATTTACATACTGTGGTACTGAAGACGTATGTTGGAAAAAATATACTGCGTCATGGAAAAATATAGTGTCTTCCAACATGTGACTCAAGTAGGTACAAAAAAAAATCTGTGTCCAAAAGCCATATCTAATGTACCCTAAAGACTATGTATGTATGCATGAGGAAAAGCCAACAGAGAAGTTGTCTGATAATCCAGACTGAAGTCAAAGCAGTAAAGTTGGAATAAATATTCAGAAATAAACCCACATACTGTATATATAGATTAGTATGTAGGATTATGCAGTAATATAATGTAGAAGCACAATGTGAAACATAGAAATATACAACAACCAAAAACAATACAAATTAATGTTAGTGTGTATGACATACATTTTTAAGATTTTAAATGTGTATAGTGGAGATGAAATATTTTTATAGCAGTTCCTTTAAAACTGAAATGATAGTGATGCTGACTGAGACACAACAGCCTTTGTAGGCAAATAACTACATCACATAATGTCAGTCATCAGCTAAGTTCCATCTGTCGTTATTTTTGCAATGAAATACACCCATCAGCCATAACATTATGACCATCTGCCTAATATTGTACCAGGATGTTGGCAGTGGATCCTGTGGGTACTCTGGCTTGTGCAGTGGGGCCTCTGTCAATCCAACTTGTTCCACTGCATCCTGTTGATGCTTGATCAGAATGGGGTCTAGGAAGTTTGGAGGTCAAATCAACATCTTGGACCATTGTCATGTTCCTCAAGATGTTCCTGATTGTTTGATTTTTTTTTGCCATGTAGTGGGGTGCATTTTCCTGTGGGGGTAGACCAGTGACATTTGGGATTGCCATTTGCATGAGGGAGTGTGCTTGTTCTGGGATCAATGTTTATTTGGGTGTCTAAGTCTCATCAACATGGATGCCAAAATCCAAGGTTTTCCCGCAGAACACCACATAGTACCAATATGATCAATGTTATTCACTTCACCTGTCAGTGGTCATAATGCTACTATGTG
>OMNN01052023.1:0-19149 GCA_900302755.1 Chromis chromis | reverse complement strand
GGGTTGGGGTGGTCGGGGGGGTAGGGTGGGGTGCGAGGCGCTAAAATCTAAAATTTGAGCCGCTGCGATGGATGAATCGGGTCCAATTAATGACGAATATACTTCGGGGGGATTGAGCAGGGGGGAGGGGGGGCACCAAAATTTAATCACCTGTTCCTTGGCCCATTATCAACATTTCCTGAAAATGTAATCAAAATCCGTTCATAATTTTTCAAGTTATCTTGCTAACAAACAGACAGACAGACAGAAACGGACAGACAGACAAACGCCAGCAAAAACATAACCTCCGCTTTGCGCTTCGCGCTTGGCGGAGGTAATGATAAATTATGATCCTAAGATTTATGTATCTAACTTGAAAAAAACAAAGCTGAGGTATTCATATATATATATATATATATATAATAATTTTGCTTTCGGTGGATGGACCCAATCAGCAAAATTGTTCACTATTTTTTACTGTATTGTAAAGTTATTGAATAATTATGAAATTATATTACCATTAAACCATAACCGATATTTGTTTATTTGAATTTTCTTTAATGAGTATCTTTTAATATGATTCAATGTGAATAAAAATGTTTTGTGTGAACCTTTATGCACAGAGAGATTGTGGCTCAAAATGGAATGGCAGTGATCGATTGTTCTTGGGCCAAACTGGAGGAGACGCCCTTCAATAAGATGGTTGGAACTCACCCCAGGTTACTGCCGTACCTCGTAGCTGCAAACCCTGTCAACTACGGCAAGCCCTGCAAGTTATCTTGCGTTGAGGCTTTTGCTGCCACATTCTGTATTGTAGGTGAGGGTTCAGCTTTAGTTATACAGGAATTATGTACCGCATTGTCTTACTGACTGCTTTCCTTATGTAATAAGTTGTGACAGTGAAACAGTAACATGCTGTATCTGATATTTCAGGTTTTGAGGAACTGGCAATGCTGTTGTTAAAGAAATTCAAGTGGGGGACTGTGTTCCTGGAGCTCAATAAGGTTCTTCTTGAACGCTATGCTGCATGTCAGTCAGAGGAAGAGCTGCTTTCTGTCGAGAAGGACTTTCTCACGTCTAAACCAGAGGAGGACGACTTTGGTAAAATGGGGGAGAAATAAACTGGGGTTCCATTCATTGTTTTTTTAAATATATTTTTTCCTACACACCTGTCCTCATTTTAGTTTTAGTTTGACTTCATGTGTAACTTGTGACCATAAAATAGTTCATATATTTTATATTTGCTCCCATTGCTAAGTTATTACTGGGAAAACATTGTTCTCCTCTTCCTTTCTGGAATATAAAACTCCAAACATGATTCTTAAGACAGGGACGCTTCTGAATTAGTTATGAGTAATATAATGCATCAAAAAATAAAGGTCACTGTGCGTAGTGATTCATAATTCTATGAACACTAACGTCAGTGTTCATTACACTGTTTCCTGTCCAGATAATCAGACTGACTTGTCATTGTGCTTAACTTTGTTAACTTGATTTTGACGCATTTGATTCTATTTGAATCTCTGGAGATGTCTGAAATGTGGGCAGTGATTCAGAAGTCTGGATCCCAGCTAATTGTTTTGAAATGTCTGGAAATTTGTGTTTTGTTGCTGACTTATAACCGGTATTGTTAAGGCGAAGTTTCCTCTTAATGAAAGCTGCTCATCTGTTTTGTTCACAGATCCATTTGATGTAAACTCTGGAGTAGAATGTATGAACCTCAACAGACGTCACTGGTAAGCATCATGAAGGCATTAAATATATAGCTTCAGTCAGAGTGGGGTAATCCCTCAGGAGAGCTGTTTATTGGAAAACCTTGTCGTGATGCACATATTGATAAATTAATTATAAGTACTGATAGTTTTTGTCATGATGTCAGTTATTTATAATTAATTAAATTTGCTTTCTAGTAGAATGTTTATACGGAGTGAATGTCACCAAGAATCCATTAGTCAGTGCTGCTGTGGAAAATACTGTATTTTCTCAAAGTAGACATTTCTCATTTGCTTTCTCTGAGTGAATATGTTCACTCAGGTCATCATGTTGTAATTTCTGTATTTAGCGCACCTGAAGATGACGAGTCGAGTGAGGAAGCAGACACGTCGGAGGATGATGAAGATGAAGCAGAAGATGAAAAACAAGAAAGCAAGGACGAGTCAAGTGCAGCCTCACATCATCACGAAGAAGAAGAAGAGGACTGAATCAAAGACTTCGCAATAAATCATATTTTAACTAGAGATCCTTTTAATACAAGGACTGACAAAACTGTTTTGACACCCCTGAGTCTTTCATATACAGAAAAAGTTTGTATTACAAAAATTAAATAAAAATTATACAATAAATTGATATTTTATGTGAACCCAGACTAAACTAATTCATATGTGCAATCTGTATTTAATTTAATATGCACGCTGGAATATACAGTTGCATCCACACGCTCTGATGGATAATGGTGTGAATTCAGACTCCTTCCACAGTAAAGTTGAGTCCAACTTGAATAAAGGACCTGTAGATGGGCCTCGCCGCGATGCACTATTAGTCAACTAAAACAGTGGAGCAAAGATAGTTTGTAGGCCACGTCTACTGCGGTATTTGAATATCAACAACTGCTGCCGTGTGCCTCCGGTGCTATCAGTGAGATGAAGTTCAGTAGGTTGTTAATGTGTGGAGGGGGCGGACACAGCGGGACTCTCCTCTGCTGTCCTGCGGTAACATTGTTGTGGAACGACGTCACAGCTCGAAAATGAAGGCGCAGAGGCAGCCATTACTGGAGCTTCTCTAATTATTTTATTCCAAATAAATACTCGCGGAAAACTCCCATGGCAAGAGCTACAAGTCAGCTGGTAAGTGTTGCAACTTTGACGTGAATAACGGTTCGAAGCCGGTGTTCAAAATGTACAGTGTGGTGGCTGTGTAACAAATAGTTATGTCGGGCCTTCATTTGAAGAGCGGTGCTAGCCGCAAAAGATCGTTACGACTCACTAGCAACGTTAGCTCGCTAATGTTGGCTAACACAACACCCAGTGTTTGCTACGTTAATCGAGGTTGCCCATCACCTAACTTGATTCGTGGGTTAAGATTCTTCGAGTTATTTGGTCTTGGAGAAGCATCTGCCAGTGTTTGATAGTAGTTTCGGAGGATGTGTGACCATTTTCTGCTGCTCAGTAACTGTTGGCTAACGTTAGCTTAACAGGTTCGCGCTTTCGAACGATGCTCCTGCTTGCTAGCGAGCAAACATTAGCTTTATTGCGTTCCACCTTTCGTAAGAAGATAGTTTTTAAGGGTAACGCTGTATTGTTCCATTGTCAACTCGTCAACTTTAAAATTTCGATATTAACGCCAGCTCACTAACTTTGAGGACGATTAAGTAAGGTTAAGTTAAAACACCATTAGGTTTTGAAGTTACTTATGTTACCTGGTTTGCTAGCGTTAGCTAATTGACTGGCTGTTAGCGTTAAGTTTGTAACTCACTGTCAGTGATGGCCGGCATTATTTGACAAGGCAGCAGGAGCTAACGTTAGCTTGCTAGCAGGCGTTAGTTAGCAAAGAAAGTTCGCACAGGCCTGTTGTTACCCGAGTACTCAGGGTTAGGATATCGTTAGCTGACGTTTTCTGTCAACCATTACATGGTTGACTAATCGTAATGAGTGAGTAGATAGTTATATGGCCAGCTGACAACCACCCAGTCAAGTCCGGAATAGGCAGCTAAATGGCCACACCTTGGTTTTGAATGAGAAGAAGCTAAGGCCAACTGAACTAACTAACGTTAACTACACACTAATTGTTACAATAGTTTGGTAAGTTATAAATAACTGCTGTTTGTAGGAGCACCAAACAGATTGTTGGAAGCTCAAGCTGTAGCTGTGTGCTATCCTTGAGTCTTCAACAGGCAGTTGTTGTATTTCTCTGTTTGTGTGCGTTAGCTGCCATGTCAATTTGATTATGTATAAACAAATAGGACGACTTCAGCGCAGTTATGGTAGTAAGTAGTACTGCTGTCACATGAAAGCAGTAACTTTGTCATAGTTTTTACAACTTGAACACTGGAGGGTGGGACCACCAGGCTCAGAAGCGGCTTCTTCAACAGTTACATGTCTTTATCAAAGCTAGACTTTGCTCTGCAAGTGGTCTCACTTGAAATTGTACTTTTATGTTATGATATCTTACCAACAGTGTCAGAAACGGTAATTTGTATTCAACAGCTGTGGAAAGTGGAGGGTCTATGCGATCAAAATCCTTTCTCTTGTAGTATCATGTACACTCCTTAAGAAATGGGTTGGGTAATTACTGGCTTTGTAGTACACTATATTATCTCCAGTAACCAGTCTGCTGCACCATATATTATTTTAGACAGGTAATATATCAAGGGTTTCACTGCTGTCCTCTTATTTACCAGGGATTCAGGGAAAGTGTGAATTTTGATGTACTAACACCAAGCAACTGTTAAATCTGTTTGTTTACAGACTGATGATTTAAAATCCTGTTTCTGTTCAAAATGCTAAATAGCAAAACATTACATTTTCCTTATACAGCTATTATTTCTAAAAATTCACATTGGAAATAGCACTCTTCGCTATTATTTCATTTCAATAATTTTATGGTTGCTGTATATGTTGTGCATTAACTTGCCAACATACCAATTGATCACACTGGAATTAGGAATCATGCATTTCCAGTAGTAGTTCTTGAGTGCATTACAACAAACTATTTTATTTCCCCATATTTCTCAAGTGAAGATACTCTATTTAAACCACATGTGCACATGGCTTTTATTTAAAAAATAGAAACAACTACAACTGCATCGGCCTACTGACTGCTGTATTCTCAATGCTTCCTCTCTTGTTTCAGTATGATGTTGTGCCCATTCAGCCCAGCGTTGTCATCTGTTCCTGCTCGCATCCATCAATGGTAAGAAACCACCCGGACTCCTGCTCGCCACTTGCTATCCCAGGCGCAAGCAGCAGCCATTGCCCCAGCATGGAGGGCTCAGCCTCAGAGGCTCGTGCTGTAGGAGCGTCTGCCAGCAGCCAGGGCTCAGACCTCCGCACACAGCCAGCCGTCCAGGCCCCTCAGCCACGCAAGAAGAAGCCGGAGGACTTCAAATTTGGAAAGATACTGGGAGAGGGCTCCTTCTCGACGGTATGTAACTTGCATTCCACTTAGCTTTTGAATTATACCTGGGTAGATGTTGCTACATGCTAGCATTCTTTTGATTAATGGACTTGGATGAGTCATCCTCAGTTCATTTAAGGTGATTTGACAAATGCGCCCAAAGAATTATTAAATTTTCTCCCAGGTCTGACAAGCTGCTAACATGCCATGTTATGCTTTTTCTGTTGTTTTTTTTACCCTAAGGTTGTCCTGGCAAGAGAGCAGGTAACGGCGAAAGAATATGCAAGTAAGTAATAATGCAACAGTTTTTGATGAATACATTGAATTGCACTTTATAACCACAAATGAAAATGTGCGAGGTGAACTTTTACTGATTATTTTATTTTATCTTTTCCAGTTAAGATTTTAGAGAAGCGCCATATTATGAAGGAGAAGAAAGCCCAGTACGTGAAAAGAGAAAGGGATTTGATGTCAAATCTAGATCACCCATTCTTTGTCAAGCTCTACTTCACATTTCAAGATGATGAGAAGTTGTGTATCCTTTTTTACATGTTCAAGTTGCCAAAGCATGTTGCACATTAATAACTTAACAGATGTTTTGCTGTGACTGTGTTTTTATGAAAAGTGTTCCTTAACTAACTTTTCTTAGATTTTGGTCTCAGCTACGCTAAGAATGGCGAGCTACTGAAATACATTCGCAAAATTGGTTCATTTGATGAGACCTGTACTAGATTCTACTCAGCTGAAATAGTTTGTGCTCTAGAATACTTACACAATAAGGGGATAATACACAGGTAAGATTACTCTCTTTTGCCCTGCCATTTTTGCTGTTCTTTTTTCTATAATTTTCAATGTCAAGTGTTTGTTTTTACTCATACGTTGCAACATGTTCTGCCCATTTCAGAGATCTGAAACCAGAAAATATTCTTCTGAGTGAAGAAATGCACATCCAGATAACAGATTTTGGGACAGCAAAACAGTTATCATCAGACAGTAAACAAGGTATAGCCACAGTCCTGATAACACTTCTCAGGATGAAGTATAACAAGCAGATTAGTGTCATGAACTGAGCATTTAAGTAGGACAAACTTGTCTTTTTACATTTTTTTTTATATTGTTTTGCAGCGAGAGCAAACTCCTTTGTTGGAACAGCGCAGTATGTGTCTCCAGAGCTGCTAACAGAGAAATCAGCCTGCAAGAGGTAAGGTGGTTTGTTTTAATGTTGTTCAGATAAGGATGGGCATCACAGTATATAACTGTTTCTCTTTTCTGTTGTTGTTTTAGCTCGGACCTGTGGGCCTTGGGATGTATTATCTATCAGCTGGTGGCTGGTTTACCACCGTTCAGAGCTGGGTAAGTAATAATATACTTTAAGGTTATTTCACATGCGACAAATGCTAATCTCGGAAACAAAATCTAACTTGTGACACAGTTCCATAATAGTGTCTTTTCTTTTTCACCCTTGTTTCATGTTATAGAAATGAGTACCTAATATTCCAGAAGATAACAAAACTGGAGTATGAATTCCCAGAGAAATTCTTCCCCAAAGCCAAGGATCTTGTTGAACAGCTTTTGGTAGGTCACCAAACCACTATGATATATGTAGGCTACAATTCACTGTTCCTGATATCTATAGTGAAGTCAATTACTAATATTAGTTTTCTGTGTGGCACAGTGCTTTTCTGCTGAATAAAAACGCATATTGTCTGTTTTTCCTTCAGTCATTGGACCCTTCCAAGAGGATTGGGTGTGAAGAGATGGGAGGGTACGACCCGCTGAAGCGGCACCCCTTCTTCGACACTATCTCCTGGAGTGACCTACACCTACAGACACCCCCCAAGCTCACACCCTATTTGCCAGCTATGTCTGAAGATGATGAGGACTGCTATGGAAATGTAAGATATTTTATCATGGTCTATGTTTCTCTTTTTTAGTCCATTTTGTGTCTATTCATGGTGAGGTGTTACTCCTTGTTTAAAGGTATAGATTCTCCAAACGCTTAAAACAATCCACAAATACTATGCATTTTCTTACTTCACCCGTCTCATTGTGAATCTCAGTACGATGACCTCCTGAGCCAGTTCAGCAACATGCAGGTGGCCCAGTCCAGCTCATCACACTCCCTGTCGCCGCACGAATCCACACCCCCACAGAGGTCCAGCAGCAACATTGAACAGTACATCCACGACTTGGACAACAACTCCTTTGAGCTGGACCTGCAGTTCACTGAAGAAGAGAAGCGGTTATTGCTGGACAAACAGACCTCCGGAAACCCCTGGTAAACCCCCACTAGTGTTTCACCCATGTCAACTTGTTAATCCGTGTGTGTGTTATTGTGTGTATATATCTGAACCATTTCTGAAGCAAAGATTTGCTCATGTAGAGCAACATAGAAATGTGGAACAAAGTGAAATTATGTTGTTTTGTAGATAAGGGTTTATGTGGCTACCTAAATGTTTATTTGTTGAAAGAAAAATTAATGTTTTCATGTCAGTAATCTGCTGTTGCTTATGTACACAGGCACCAGTTTGTTGAGAATAACCTGATCCTGAAAATGGGCCCAGTTGATAAAAGAAAGGTGCGTCTTAAACTCTTATATTACTTTATCGTATTGATTCTATATTCATTCTATATTTAACATCCATAAGTTGTTTAAATCCTTCCAGGTTAAACCTTGTGTATAGGTTAAAACTTTCCTGCCAGCTAGACTGTATGGTGTTTCCCTGTATTAGCTGACTCCACATCAGTGAAGTCACTTCCCATGACATTGCTCCGACTGCTGGCTTATAGGAAGTAAAGGGGAATTCCCTCTTGTGATGTGGAAAGTCTCACTGGCCTCATAGCCCCCTCTGTTGGTGGAATAGTGTCTTGAGATGTGTGCATTCCATTGCAGGGTCTGTTTGCTCGACGGAGACAGCTGCTTCTCACTGAAGGACCACACCTGTACTACGTGGATCCTGTCAACAGGGTCCTGAAAGGGGAGATTCCTTGGTCCTTCGAGTTACGCCCTGAGGCCAAGAACTTCAAAACGTTCTTTGTTCACACGGTACACAATGATTTATCTCTTATGTCTGTCCAGCAAATATTCCCCCAACAGCATGTTGGTACTTGCCCACTGTTTGGAATCTATTATGTATTTTTCTCTTTAAATATATGTTTTTTTTTGTGTGTGTGTGTGTGTGTCCTGTGATGTTTGCAGCCTAACCGGACATACTATTTGATGGACCCCAGCGGAAATGCAGACAGATGGTGCAAGAAGATCCAGGAAGTGTGGAGAAAGATCTATCAAAAGCACCAAAACCCTGGCCTATAGGAGCACTGTTCATCCTGTGCCCACTCCTCTTTAGCTCTGAGGCCAATCACTGAGCAGAGTAACACCCTCTTTAGTGCCCTTCATCACCGCAATGTAAACAAACTCTTAGAGACGCTGGCATCTAGACCTTGTTTGTTTTCCTGAGTAGAACCATGGGAAAAATACAACTTTGGATTCAGGGTTGCTTTGCTTGTTCTTTGTGCTCTCTGTGAGGCTTCTATTGCATTTTTCCATGTATGGATGATAAGACTTCCACCATGCACATCTGCTTTTTGTACATTCTGCAGGGGGGAAGAGAAGGCGAAGCTTGTCTTGTAGAGTGACACAAGCTTGGGTACCGCTAGGACTATCTCAAATGCAAGGACTGGTTTCCTGCTTCAACGATAACACAAAATCTAGCTTTTGTGAACCAGAGCCTGTCATGATATCTTAATTAAACCATATCCTAATCCTACATCGTACGTGCAAGCTGTAGTCAAGCCCCACTTTTAGTGCATATACTCTATAGTTGTAACAGATACTGTAAACTGATTCAGTCTCACACGTTTACCAAACTCAAATCCTATATATATTTTTGTCAGAGCCCAAATATTCCCACAGTATTTGAGTTGCTTTTTTTAGTCTCTTGGTACTTGCTTATTGCAGTCCAATTAAGGTCTCTATGTAACAAAGCAGAGTGCCGGTCTGCAGTGAGACATGGGTCTAAACCTGTCTCTCTAAGTGTGAGCCTTCCATAGCCATTACTGAGGATGTTTTGCTAACAGGGGGCGGGTAAACATGCCACTAGCTTGTACTTCCTAATCATAACTTGCTTATCTTTCCTGCATGGCCAGTTTTGTAGCTCAGCCTTGTCCGCTTCTCTCTCCTAGGGCACTGGAGATATAGTTTATTCAAGTTTAAAGGTGGGTATTTTTGACTGCATTGGCAACCATAGCGAATATTATTGGATGATTTGGTTGTTCTGTACCATTCACTGGCTATTTCTTTGTGGTGTGAATTCTTCAATTTCCTTTTCGGTGGAATAGTCGGCTCATCTTCAGTACGTCCTATTGAAAACAAAATCTTATGTGCTGACCACCCCATGCTGAACAGAAAAACCTTCATCAACAGATACATACACACATACTATCATTCTTGGAAGCAATCACAGTAACGCTGTTGTCCCTGGGCAAGATGGCAGAACTGCCTCATCGGGCTCATCAGCCCATCTATTTTTTTTGTTTTTTGTTTTTTTGTTTTCATTCTGATGTTTGGCCCAATAGAAATTAAAGCGATTGATTTAACTTGTGCTCTTGTTTTAGCAATATGTATTATCATAATGCTTTTAATTTTTGACATAGTACCTTAAGGTCCTTTCCAAAGGTCCTCTTCCTTCAGCTGAGTCTGTGTGTGCAGTGTGTGACTGGAGTATAGGTGAATAGGACCCTCCGGCCCTGGGGCCCAGGGCTCGATGTGGTTGGATGTCAGTTAAAGGATATCTATCTGATCCAAATAACCGATGAAATTGCTGTATCTGTCTATAAAGTCGAGGAAACACTAGAGAAGTGTTTTGCTCTAGTTAGAAAAATTGTTTGAATCAAGTCGATGGCAGTCGGTTACATTGTGTATGGAATACTCTACCTGGCTTGTAACTGACTAGAACTGTGATGTACAGATGATGTATTATTAAAATCTGAAGCAAGTAATGCAATGATATTAGGATACAGTTTTTGTATTTTTATTCTTGTATAAGGTTATTTGATGGCTATTGTTTAGCCTATAGTTCATTCTGTGTTATTTAAATTCTAATATATGAATCATATTTGGATTGAAGTCATGTTCAGGGGCCATGTTGTGTATGTATTGAGATGTAAAGCCTTTGAATGTGAATAATTATTGTAAACTATAATATTTTACAGCTTTTTTCTTACTATATCATACATTTTCTATTTGCTCAGTGATTTAATCATATTCTGATAATTTAATGAATCTGTTCATTCTCTCTCTGATTATTTGTGCGCTAGGTCAGTAGATGTTGAATGATGAATTTTCCACTTAATGCTTGGTAGTCCAGTAATTAAAGCATGTAGGGATTTAGGCATACAAATAAAGCCATGTGTCCTGTCTTCTGTTAACAACCATGACACAGCAGCAAAACAGCAGCATTCAGTGGCAATGGCATCTCACATTCTGCAGCATGTAAATAAAGTACCGGCCCATTATCAGCGTTTTTGTGTCGTGAAACTTAATTTTTAATGGGTATATAACAAGCATAAAGTAATAATAGTCGAGGAAATGTACGGTGTTTGTCAGCCTAGCTCGAAAGATTCTACTTGTATATTCTCATACGCTTTGACATTTACAGGCTCCCGGAATCAAGAGATCTTATTCTCCATATTGAAGCGTCAGGAGATCAAGCTGGGGAGGGCCCTCTCCTCTCTGGAATAATTTATGCAAGTGTCTGTTAGCGCTGGTGGAGTGGGTTTAGTAGGAGTGGCCGAGGAGCTGGCAGCCTGCTTTGCATGAGGACTCCAAGTTAGTGGCTGCAGCTTCGATATTTCCTGTCAGCCGCGCAGACAGAGCCGAGGCGAGGGCGGAGGAGGCGAGGAGAGGGATGGCAGAGAACAGCTCCGAGACAAGCGGCTCCGTTCACCGGAGATGTTTGGCCCATTCTCCGGCGGAGAGAAACATTTCAGCCGGCGTCGGGGCGTCCAAATGGATCCGACTAAATGTCGGGGGGACGTATTTTTTAACAACGAGACAGACGCTGTGTCGAGATCCAAAATCATTTCTGTACAGACTGAGCCAAGCTGACCCCGAGCTCGACTCCGACAAGGTAAATGCTAAGCTAGTTGAGCTAGTTAGGAGCGCAGTTGGTTAACTCCAATTTATCTTTCACTAAATTTGCTTATATATACTCACGGCACTGTGAAGAAATGAGAAGAACTAATAACCTTGCTCATCAGCTTGCTGAAGCAGTTCCACTCGTTTGGAAAAAACAGTCTTTATCAAGATACTAAGTGCTAACTCGATTTTTTATGCGGCTAACTAGCATTAGCCTGCTAAGCTAGCTAGATTCCGACAGTCACCACATGACATACGATATCGCTGCTAGCTTGTGCGTGTATGTTTCTTTTAACAAGATAAGTTAGCAGGTGTGGTGGTTACATAAACGTACCGTTTAAATTATTGAGCCTTAGAAAAGCAGGGCAGGGTTGTGGCTAACAGTTTTTATACCTTCTCTAGTGAAAATATCAAGTCGCCTCAGTAGTTGGAAACTTTCCCCCATCCGAGGCCGTTGCATGGCGTTGTACTCATCGAGGTGTCAAATGTCAAATAGCGTAGTAACAGATTACTGCAGCCTAATGTTTCCCTTTACCTGGACTGTGTTGAAATACAAATATTTCATTGTACACTTTGAAGTAAATAGTGTAAACATGACTGCAGGTAATATTTAAACTAAGCTTTGGGTGTGTTGTAGGCTGTGTTGTTTCCTTGAGATTTGACAGTCAAATCAATATAGAAAGGCTGCATTAACTTTAAAATGGCTGTAGGGTAATCCTCCATTAACAAAACATCATGTTATATCATATTAATATGCTTTGTGACACTCCATCCATCTACTTACAGATTGTAATGTCTAAGCATTCGGTGTTATAATGAGTTCAGTACCTTCACATATAAAATATTGCTCTTGAGGTTTATTTGTTCCTAGGTTGTGTTTGCTCTGCAGCCTCTGTGCTCTTGGTGAGGCTCCCCTAATTAGTACATAAGTCATTGCCAGGTGGGGTGAGGTGCTGCTGACAACTGAGAGCTCCTGATGAAGTCACTCATCTCCCTGCATGACCCCGATGCTCCAGGCTTCTGTCTGTTTGTCCATCTGCCCACTTTAACAGCAGAATGCGTGTGCACTTTAAGGCCCCTCAGCGCTGTGAAACACAATGTATTAGTGTCTGTATACATAGTGTATTGTGCTCTGTTTATCCACGTTCATTTTACTGCCCCATTATTCATTGTTCTCCTCTACTTGCAGATTTTAATCTTAACCCCTGCCCCTCTTTATGCTAAGCTGAGGCCGTGGCTCATCTCATATTTTAATGCAAATATTTTAATCTCTGAATAATCAGCTTGCTTTTTTGTCAGTTTATCCTCCACGAGCAACGGATCAGTCCATCTCAATCCCTTGTCTTAAGTGTGTATCTCACTCTCAAGCCATCTCCGTACCTCTCTCCTGCAGGCTGCCCGATTTAAGATAACTCCCACTACAGGGCAGGTTATTACTAGTTAATATTTCACTCGTCACTGTGCCTTAAACTATTTATGTTGACATGATTTCACCTTATTTGCAACTGAGCCCAGAAAGCTATGTGTTTTTTGCATCACTTATCCCTGCATGTGAATAGGAAGCACGTCAGACTGACAGATCAGTAAAGAGCTCTTTTTTTGGACGAATGCAGTGTTGTGTTTCCCAGCCAAGGAAATGAGTGGTTCAGTTCTCAGTCACGCAGGCTGACGTGCTTCAGCAGGACTCTTGAGGAGAACTGCATTATTCATGTTGTTGACTGGAGCTTGTTTTGCACATTGGGGTAGACCAGGGAGAAAGTGGAGGAAGTGCTGTCACGTGCACGGCCATAACAGCTGGTAGTCTTGTGTTATAAGTCATCTTTTCAGTTGTTTATCCCAGGATTGACGAATGCTGATCACTGCTGTCATGTTGGAGTGATATTGATGTTACTAGGTTTGTAAGGATTAACTGATGCTGGTCATTGTTGTTATCAAAACTGCCCAGTCAACGAGCTGAGAGATGCACTTTTATCCCATTGGCAGACTTCTGCTCTCAAAGTACTCAGCTCAGGACCACTCTAGTAGAGACCCAGCTTTCTAACTTTGAGAGCTGCATCAATTTTTAAAACAATCCATCACAAAGGATTCTTGTTCTTTCAACATCTTATTCTTTTCATATTCATATCCATTTGCTGCCTGCAGAACTTCTCTCTGCGGCATGTGTGAGAGAAATATGGCTGCATTTAATGCCTGATTCAGGTTGTGTGTCATGCCTGAGCACACTGTGGGAGGCGGCGTAAATATTTAACGGTGATATCGTCTCCTCCTGCACTGTCTTCTCGCAGTAAGTGCTCAACAGGACACTGCAGAGTGCCACTGACAAATAAGGAGTGACTCAAGTCGGATTTTATCACCTTTATCAGTCTAAAGCATCTTTACTTACAAAATCCAGGCACCTAAAATTGATAATTGAGATGTGCCGCAGTAGATTCAAGTGTTGTTAAAAGGTATTTTAAACTCAGTCATTGCATCTAGCGTATTTTTATATTGAAATACACATCTCTAGGTCTGTCTAGAGAAAGCTCCAGGTTGCAGTGGTTTGCTTGGTTTGCCAGCATAGCTGTGGAGCTTTACTTAACTGCCTCTCATCATGGCAGCAAAGCTTTTAGGGGACTTAAAAGGAGCTGCTCATTTACTGCCAAAAACACTCTTCAGTCATAAATTGTTCTGCAAAATGCACTGACAGTGTTGCTTTGCCGAATTGAAAATGGTAAAAAGGCGAGAAGTTCCTCCCAGCCTTGGTGAAAGGTCATGACTTGAATTCAGATGTCAGTGTCAAATATTTTGAAATAGGAGATAGTTTCACATAATATAGCCTTGCTGTGATGTGTGTATTATTTAAAAGATGAAGGCCTAGTTGACTATGCCATTACTGCCTGTACTCCAGAGGGACTCCTGGCTCCTGCTCTACAACGATCAGACTTCCACTTGGCTAAGTAGATACAGTCATGTGACTCAGAAGATCTACTGCAACATCTTTAAGCTCTGTTTCTGCGAGGGGCTTGTGCACCAACTCGGCCTGTGAAGGCAGAGCAGCATTTGATAATGTCTTCATTCTTGTTATTCTTGGCCTGAACAATTTGGAATGGCTTCGCATGACAGTGTTAATTGTTTTTCTCTCCTGCTGTTGCCGCCTTTTCTTTCATAATTACTGGTAACCAGCTGGTATATTTAGTAAAGGTCTGTATGAAATTTAGCAATCAATATCTTTTGTTGTTATTGAATTCATGAATGGAACCATGCACAGTTTTCATGCACACTCATTGTTGTCAAACATGCAGGGACTTGTTATTTTTTTGTTGACTTAAGGATTGCCTTTCAGTATTAATATGTCTGCATAAAGCCTTTTTGGACATCATGTGCTTGAAGGGCGGGTCACTGCGGTGTTTCCTGTGGGAGGATATGTATTGTAGGAGAAGAATGATAAGGTTCATACACCACACTTCCCTTTGCTGTGAAGCCCACCCATCTGATTGGCTGTTGTTTATCTAAATTTGAACTTGTCTGTGGTTTGAATCTAGTCATGGTTAGGCCTGCTTCGACTTGGCTCTTGTTGCTGTACATATAGAAGTATTTGCAGGCCAAAAACACCATGTCGCATGTCTGGTCTTGACTAAACTGACCTATTTATGGTGGTTATTGTAGGCAGTGATGGCCCTTGTCAGTGTTTATGGTAATGTCATATGGCCACTTGGTTTGAATGGTTATAGACCTCGGGTTTTATTTACTTAAACATTTATAAGGTGTGCTTTTCACCATTGTTAGAAATTTCCTGGTCTTTTTCACAACCTCAAAATTCATATATGTCAAGACAGTTTGGTCCATCATGACAGCAGTACTACACAGAGATGGTGAACTTTCTCAGGCTGCACTTCGAGCTTTCTAATTCAATAAATTTCTCCACCTCTTTCCTGCCCGTCTGCAGCACATCCCAGCAGCAGCCATCCTCCTATTCCCTAAGTGTTCCCACCCCTCTGTTTGTTGCCCAGTGCTCCCCAGCCTGGGCCCCCAGAGACACAGCCTTTTGTTTTTAATTAAAAACACTGTCCTCTTTGTGCACACGGGCCCGTATCGGAGCCCCCATAATCATCTCTATCTGAACTGGGTCACTGTCACCCCAAGTTCCCCATAGAAACATGTGCACCCAGAGGACCAGCTCCATAGAGCTGAGGGTTTTTGTATGGCAGACGTCATAGTACAGCAGGCCAGCAAGCAGCAAGTTTACAGAAGTGTAGAGTACACATAGTATCTGTGTTTCATTTGTGGGACTGCACCAGTATTGTTCTGTTAAAGCTGCTCATAGCTTTGAGTGTCTGTGCTTCAAGTTTATTTGCATCGTTCTTTTGACCTTTTCAGAGCAGATATGTTGACTTGTCATAGTAAGATGAGCACAGGTGTTATGAATAACATTAACGTTGTCCATGTTATTCAAGTCTCCCAGTGCGACAGTGAGCAAGTGCGCACAATACCAGGAACACTGAAACAAAAGCAGCTAAATGGAATTCAGCTTCAACCATTATTAATTTTGTATAGTCCTGTGCTTTTCTTACTGGGAATAGCCGCAATGTCTTCTGAGAAAAATGCTGCACATGTATGCTCATAGTGGTTTTCAGCTCGTCAAAGCTTATTTGATCCAGACGGGGAAAGCTTCCACGAAAACATAAACAGCCTGCTGGGTGTGTTGGTGGTGTTGTTTATGATATGCACCTTAATCTTTGGCTGTGTATTCCCTTTTTAAACATAAATGGGGATAATTTTTGCTATGACCTCAACAAACGAGTAATTGCAGTGAGGGTGAGACTAAAATTAAGATCTTTCATTCGAGCAGAAATGTTGAAAATCAGACACAGGTATAGCTACTTCCATTTTTAAAAGCATTAACGCAGCCATCATTAGTGTAACTTCCACCTGTGCTTCTCCTGCTATAATACGGATGCATTCAGTAATCACCAGTGCTAGCAAAGATGAATGTTTTCAATGTTTATTCAGAAAGCAAAATGACATGTCTGTTGCAAGATTTTTGACAGGGAAGAAAAGGCTGCAGTGTTCAAGATAAATTACTGTAATGCAAAAACATACTAGCTGCTGTTTTATATGTAATGTTGGTATAATTCTACTTTTGATACTCGTTTCTCTGATATTTTCACAAGTTGATTTAAAAAAATCACCATTTTGTGCTTCCACAGCAGGCAGGACAGTAAAAGGTTGGGAACTACTGTTTAATGGAAATGTATTGAATATTTTAACTGATGAAGACCTGCATAAGTCAGTTGTGTTTTAATGTACTCTCAATACACTACAAAAGTGCCTCTTCACGTAATATTTGTAATCCCTGTTTATCAAGATGGTAGAGAATGGTATGCATATAAATGCACATATTTGAAATACACAAAAATAATAATGGAATTTGGAAACTGGATGTTGGAACAGTACTGCAGTTTTTCAATGTTTTACTGTCTTCACCAGGGCAGGGACAAAATATCAATACGGCGATGCATTGTATGATTTTTTTTGTCTCTTGATATATTATTGATATATCTCTGCTAAATATAGATGTTTTTTACTAAAACATGAAGACGCTGTAAACGGATTCCACTGCAAATTTGAGTTACCAGAGTCACTACTTTCTGACTCTTCGAGGCGGCTCTTGAAAAATGAATGATGATAAAGTGAATGGAATTTAACTAACCTGCACTGAAGAAGAAGAACCTCGCAGGGAAAGTGGCAAACAGAGCGGACAGCCAGTGAACAAAAGCACATTAGAAAACTCATTACTTGAATTGACAATTTATCAAAATAAAATAATATGAATACACACCCACACATACCACGATGCAATGAACAAATATATTATTCCTGCTTTGTGCCTCTTTAGGGGTACTTATTCTTCCACAGTTACACAGATATCGTGATGTATCATAGATGAATGTCTTGCAATGTATCAAGTATCGCACAATATATCATGATACCATAGTTATTGTGGGCAACGCATTATGCAAGTGTCCTACTTTGAGCGATTTTGTGACTTCCACCCCTGTTCAACACTGTGTAGGGATTTTGCCCAAAGGATTTCCAGTGGTTACAGGTGGCCATTGGCTAGACAGAAAAGGGAATATTTGGTGTACATCAGCTTTTGCTATGCCTGGAAGAAAAAAAACAGGAGTTTAAGCTTGATGTAACACGTGAAAGTCATCAGTCATGCACTGTGTGACTTGGATGCATTGAGTTGTGCAGTTTTGGCCGTGTTGCTGTCCTCCATGCAGGCCCACCTGTACCTGTGCTTAAACACCAATGACTATGGAAGTGTAAGAAAACTGACACTGGGCACTGAGACCCGAATAGAGCTCCACTGGGCTCCGTTAGAGTATTTTTGCCATGGAAAAGAGGTCAACCAGCCAGGAGGGCTCAGATTCATTACAAAAGAGAAGCGCTGGGACATTGTCTCATTATTGTAAAGATTAATGGGTTTGGAGCTGAATCCATCTTTAGACGAGGAAACTAACTATGATTGTACACGTGTCTGTGAAGGCTTGGCTGCATGTATGATTTTGGCCATGGCCTGGAGTGTATGACGATATTGCTGTGTTCCTGAGTAAATAATGTCACAAGCTGCATCAACCTGCAATGCTGCTTCTTTCGCCAAGATTGCTCCTGAAGCCATATACTCAGCTGAGGCGAAGTCAAACATCCTGTAGCATTTGAGGATTAGTACAGAATTTGCTTAAGGCCTTTCCTCTGTGCTGAGTATTTTACTAAATGTCACGCACATTTGACTCACTAAATGTCACATTGCATCAAACAACTTTTAGACGTAAACTGATGTCGGACAGCTGTACAAACTGACTTTCATATTATGTGTGAGGCCAATTATCTAACAGACCAGACTAGGCAAATTTTTGGTTGTAAGCCAAGGTGCTTTCTCTTGGTCCCCTTGGTGGATTCGGCCTGCTGTTGCAAATCTTTTTCTGTTCTGCTCTAATTGTTTTAGCCTCCTTTTCCCCCATGAGACAGAGACAGCCTAATCACAGTACTTACAGAAATAGGGGAATACCCAGCGGTTGTGAAGGAATCAGGATAAAACCCAAGGCCTGTGGGAATAGGGAAGTGATATCCCAAAGCGGTTATATGTGTGGCTCTGCACGTGCATGTCTTCTCAACCGCTGTGGAGATTATCAGCACAGGAGCTGACCTGGTAATTCTCATCCCTCGAGTTTTGTTCACTGATGCGCACTGGGACTTTTTTTCCGCTCAGATTATGTTTCGATTAAGGTGTACGCCTGCTCATTGAAAGATTCATTTTAAAGAAGCAGTGTCATTTTAGGGAACACAGTTGTTTCATCACTGTTAGGGAGTCATAGAAATACAGGAATGTCAGTGGTCCAGCTTTTCATTAAATCGTAAACTGACACTGAGGACAGTATTTCCCTATTAATTTAATCTTTCTCCTTTTTGCCTTTCAGGATGAAACTGGTGCCTATCTCATAGACAGAGACCCCACATACTTTGGGCCAGTGCTTAACTACTTGAGGCATGGCAAACTGGTGCTCAACAGGGACTTGGCAGAGGAAGGTAATGTCTCTGTGGAACATGGAGAAGTGTTTATAATAAACGCATTGTAAACTGACTCATGTTAAATATTTGTTTTCAACATTTCCCTTCATAATTGTTGATTTGGTTATCCTAAACAGTAATGTTTTGTTATCTAAACTGTGATGGCAGTTGATGCAAGGAAATAAAGGCAAATTAGTAGAAGGCACAACATTTGTGGTGCAGGAATTCAATCTCCTAGACATCCAACTTATTGGACAAATAAGTCAATTCCCACACACATATCATTGATAACTCGCATTAAAGCAGTAAAATGGAAAAATGTTTACAAGTAGGCAGGATATAGACTGACTCCTGACTAAAAGCCAGAAGGG